>ML779615.1:655357-701962 GCA_009831015.1 Picea engelmannii | reverse complement strand
TTGGTTGTGGAGCCTGATTATCTTCCTGATTTAGAGGTCCTTGCTTTCAACCATGTTTATACCCCATGAAGTATTTACACCCCAGAAGTATGTACACTCTTCCACGCGGGGGAGTGCAGAGGGGGGGTACCCCCTCTGCGGGGCCTGGGGGGTCCATCCTCCTGGCTGGGGGGTCTCGGGGCAAGCGGGCCCCCAGCGGGGGTTCGGGGGCAGCATCCCCCGATAGGGGTTCGAGGGCGAAGCCCCCGAAGAAAAAATTGCCTTATAGAAGTATATTGTAATTTCATTGTAAATCTGGATCGTTCATTATAAGGTCGCAGATTTAACGGTAGAGATTATGTTAGGGTTTTTTTCCCTAGAAGGAAACCCTCTTTTATGAGGGAAATGTATCGCAGCTATGATGGATGGTGAATATTGTATTCTGAGAGAGGAGACTGTGAGAGAAAGAAGAGGAAGTTACAACAGGTTTTGCTGTAGGTTGTATCCCTTCATTTGCTGGATAATAATAAAGGAAGGACCTGGCAATTTCTCTGGTGGACGTAGCCCACACTGGGTGAACCACGTAAATATGTGTCTCTCTTGTATTGTGTGTCTTCTGTGTTTTGTTTCTGCATTTGTTTTATTTTATTGCTCCGCGGTCCTGTTTTTCTAACACTGAGAGCACCAACTCTCTGTTTTTCTCTAGTACCCATTAGAAGGAAGCACCAACTCCCTCGTTTCTCTAGCACCAACTAGAAGGAAGCTACAACTCCCTGTGTTCAAGAACCCACTTGAACCTCTGAGGACAACAATCATCCCTAACACCTCCCTACCACCCTGGATTATTAATATGAAATACTGAAAAATATTATAGTGATATAGCGTTCAATAACAACTTACCAGTCTCATCACTGTTCTACTGCATTTCGTTGCTCTGTCTCCCTCACTGCCTTCCTACACACCTGAATTGCGCTATCTATTATTTTTCCTTTTATGCTCTGTGTTCCATGTACATTCACTGCACAGTTCCTCTTCTATTCAATTCAACTGCTGCACTTCCCTCCTCCTTCACGCATGAATCACCTTCAACAACAACAACCACATCAACTCCAACAACAACTGCATCTCTTCTTTGTCTCCATGTCACGAGTTCTGAAACTCTGAAACAGAGATTTTCTATGCTGGCTCCTTCCCTTATATGACCATGGCTATGAACAAGCCCTTGTTCATAATGTTCTTTTCACGATTTTTCATTTCTCCTTTTCATTAATTCCATTGTGGAGTTTCTCAACTTTCCAAGTCGCGATCCCCAAAATGCCTAAAGGAAGCTTGTCTGCACATACTCTTCTCTTTAGCTCTTCGATGGTGTGACCACCAGCTGATACCACATGCTTATGCATAAAGAAATTTTGTGATGTTTCATTTCATGAATCTGGAGATGAGGCATCTTGACTCTCCAAGTCACGATCCCCGAAACCCCAAAATGGAGCTTATCTGAACTGACTCCTTCCCTTCTCATGGCCACCGACGGTGACCACAGGCTGTGACAAAAAGGTGCTTCATATTTCACAAGTTTATAAACTTCATCAAATCTGATCGACGGTTGAAATCTCCATAGATATGACAGTACAGATCTTATCGCGATCTCACATCTCGCTGTTCCTTAGATGGAGGTTCTCGTCACTCCAAGTCGGGATAGGAAAAACTACGAGATGGAGCTGAGATCGATGGTCCACGTTCTAGGTGATCTGACGGTCCTGATATTTTCACTATATCGCATCTCGTTGTTCCTTAGATGGAGGCTCTCATCATTCCAAGTCGCGATAGGAGAAACTACGATATAGAGCTCAGATCAACGGTCCACATTCTTGGTGATCTGACGGTCCTGATCTTTTCGCGAATTTGCATCTCTCAGTTCATTAGATGGAGGTTCTTTTCACTCCAAGTCGCAATACATGAAACTTTGAGATGGACCTTTGACATGCTCTGATCTTCTGCCACGCGTCCCTCTTGGATCAACGGTCAAGATTTTATCGGGACTTCACAACTCCACGAGCCTTCATTGTGCCTGATCAACTGTCCATATTTGGCCTCGATCTAATGGTTGAGATTGTTTCATGATTTCGCATATCGCAAATTTGAAAAGTTAGGGAACCCCGTTCCTTTGAATTTCCAGTCAGCGACATGATGATCTTCCGCCACGCATCCTCTTGATCAACGGTCCAGGTCTGTCCCCGATGGACGGTCAGGATTCCTTCATAGTTTTGGGGAGTTGGATGACTCTTGGACTTATCTGCCTTACAACTTCACCATATCTAATGACTATTGATCCTTCGTAGATATCCCAGATCCTACGTCCCAGACCTTCTCACGATTTCGCCACTTCATGATTTTACTGCTTCACGATTTCATCCACCTTTGCGATTTCGTCACTTCGAGATTTCGCCACCTTGCGATTTCATCACTTCATGATTTTTCCAGTTCGATGGTGAAGTGTTTCGACACTTCAACTCCCGCTGATCTTTGCCATCACTATTCTTGCCATCAATGACAAGCTTACTCCCAACTGTAAACCTTCCAACACATAAATTCTATGAGTGTCTAGATAAGAAGAAATATGGTGGTGAGACTCACATTGCCGAAGCTCAAGGCTGGAATGTTGAGGCAGAAGACGCTAAGGGAGGAAGATACTTAATGATGAGGAAATTTATCTTGAAACCAAAGAAGGAACCACACAACCCAGCCCAAAGAAACAGTTTGTTTCAGACTACTTGCAAAACTAAGGATAGAGTATGCAAGGTCATAGTGGACAGTGGTAGCACAAACAATCTCGTATCTACAAAGATGGTAGAAAAGATGGAGCTGGAGACTATTGTACATCCAAGCCCATACAGAGTTTCGTAGCTACAAAAAGGACATCAGGTAAATGTCACTAAACAATGTTTAGTTGAATTTAAAATAGGAGGATATAAACATGAAATATTACGTGATGTCATTCCCATGGATGTTTGTCATCTATTGTTGGGTAGACCATGGCAATATGACAGAAATGTGGTTCGTGATGGGAGAAAGAACACGTACACCCTGGAGAAAAATGGTAGGACTCACATGTTGTTGTCGATTAAGGATAAAGAGGTGAAAACATAAATGAGTAACACTGTACTTCTCATGAGTGGGAAGGAACTTCTTAATGAGGTTAAGAAGAAGAAAGACACACAATTTATTGTGGTTAGGAAGCCCAAAATTGTTTTGACCAGTACAAGAATAGATGATTTACCAGAAGAAATCCAGGAGTTGCTGGAAGAGTTTGTTGATATAGTAGTGGACAAACTACCTTGTTCATTGCCACCTATCAAGAGTATAAGTCATCATATCAATCTTATACCTAGAGCTAGTTTATCAAACAAATCTATGTATAGGTTGACGCCATAGGAAAATGAAGAAGTTAAGAGATAGGTCCAGAAATTAATGGAGAAAGGATTGATTCGAGAAAGCTTGAGTCCATGCGTTGTTCTGACAGTGCTCAGCCCAAATAAAGATGGAGGCTGGAGAATGTGTATAGACTCAAGGGAAATCAATAAGATTAACATTAGATACAGGTTTCCACTGCCAAGGATAGATGACTTGATGGATTTCTTGAGTGGATATCATCAAATTAGAATGAGAGAAGTTGATGAATGGAAGACAACATTCAAGACAAATGAAGGGCTGTATGAATGGCTTGTCATGCCATTTGGCTTAACGAATGTGCCTAGTACTTTCATGAGGTTGATGAATGAAGTCCTGAAGGATTTCATTTGGAAATTCATCATTGTATATCTTGACGATATATTCATTTTTAGCAAGACAGAAGTAGAGAACTTGAAGCATTTAGCTGCAGTGATGAGGAGATTACAGTAGGAGAAATTGTTGATTAATATGAAGAAATCATCATTTATGATGACATAACTCGTTTATTTGGGTTTTGTTATCTCTGCAAATGAACTGAAAATGGATCTGGAAAAGATAGAGGCGATTAAAGATTGGACATCGCCGAAGAGAGTATTTGAAGTATGAAGCTTCCATGGTTTGGCTAGCTTCTATAGGAAATTCATTCGAAACTTTAGTGGAATTAGTGCACCAATGATGGATATAGTGAAGAAAAGACATAAATCTTTTCAGTGGATGGAGGAAGCAGAGAAGAGTTTGAATTAAGAAGAAGATCATTGAGCAACCAATTCTGGTTTTTCCAGATTTTAGCAAGACATTCCAGGTTAGGTGTGATGCTAGTGGATTTGTAATTGGAATGGTCTTGAGCCAAGACGATAGGTCGGTCGTATATTTCAATGAAAAACTGAATGAATAAAAAATTAAGTACTCCACATATGACAAAGAATTCTATGCAATCATACAAGCACTGAAGAAATGAAGACACTATTTGGTTCCCAAGGAGTTTGTTTTTTACAGTGATAATCATGCTTTACAATTCATCAGTCGACAAGATAAGTTGAACAAAAAGAATGCTAAATGGGTTGAATACATGAAAAATTTTACTTTTGTGATTAAGCATATTTCTGGAACTGCTAAGAAAGTTGTTGATGCTTTGAGCAGGAAATATTTGCTTATGTAGGAATTCAGAGTCAAGACTTTGGATTTTGATAACCTCAAAGAAATGTATAGGGATGATCCAGATTTTAAGGAGGCATATGAGGCATATGAGAATCCAATTCTCAAGGATAGAAGCCAATGGACTAAATACATGATCCAAGATGGATTATTGTTCAGGGGAAATTAGCTATGTATTCCAAAATTCTCCATGAGGGAGAATTTGCTGAAGGAAAAACATAGCGGAGGATTGGCCGGACACTTCGATCATGATTAAACATTCTCAAAGTTGAATAGCTCATATTATTGGCTGAGAATGAGGACGGATGTGAAGAAATTTGTGGATAGGTGTAGAATTTGTCATCACACGAAAGGAAAGAGGAAGAACATAGGGTTATACCAACCATTGCCCATACCTGAAAGGCCGTGGGACATAGTGAGCATGGATTTTGTATTGGGACTGCCAAGGACACAAAGAGGATATGATTCAATCTTTGTGTTAGTCGACATATTTTCAAATATGACACATTTCATACCATGCCAGAAGACCAGTGACGTAACTCATATTGCAAACCTATTTTTCAAGGAAGTCATCAGACTTCATGGCTTGACAAGGAGTATCATTTCTGATTGAGATACAAGGTTCGTGGGACATTTCTGGAGGACTTTATGGAAGAAGTTGGGGAGAATTTTGTATTTTAGCTAAGCATATCATCCTCAGACGGATGGACAGACAGAGGTTGTAAACAGGAGCTTGGGATATTTGTTGAGGAGCTTAGTGACTGAACACAATAGTTAGTGAGATCACATTCTCCCACATGCGGAATTCTCTTACAATGATTCACTCAATAGAAGCACAGGGCAGAGTCCATTCCAAATTGTATATGGAATGCAAACAAGGGGAGTTTCTAAATTGAAAGAGGCAGACCAAGATGAATTCAGAAGTGCTAGTGTAGAGGACTTTGCAGAAGGAATGAAGGAGCTTCGCAGCCGAATCAAGGAGTGATTGCAGAGTTCAAGTCAAGAATAGAAGCGGAGAGCAGATCAACATAGGTGAGAAATTCAATTTGAAGTTGGTGATTTGATTCTTCTGCATCTGAGGAAGGAGAGGTTCCCAAGGGGTACGTATAATAAGCTGAAGATGAAAAAGATTGGACTGTGCAAGGTCATAAGGAAATTTGGGGAAAACGCATATGAGATTGAATTACCCGATGGGGTCAGAATCTCACCGATATTCAATGTTGTGGATTTCTACCCTTACAAAGATGAAGAAGTAGGAGCAGAAAATGAGCAAGAAGAAGTCCAATGGACAAAACAAATGCATGTAGCTGAAAATCCATAGATGGAAAGAATAATTGACAAAAGGATTAGCAAAAAGACCAAGAGGAAAGAGTATTTTGAATACTTGGTCAAGTGGAAGGGACATCCAGTTGAAGATGCCAGTTGGGAGGATGAAGCAGCAATTCAAAATCATGAATAGACTGTGCAAGATCTCATGAACAAGAGTTCATGAAAATTTTCAAGCAAGGGAGTATGATGCAGGAGCATCATACAAAGCCAAAGCACGTGCCTAGCCAAAGGAACAACTGAATGTGTGGATGAAAAAGTGCATGTTTTTATGAAAACATTTTGAATTTTGAAAATGGAAGCATTAATGTAATATCTAGGAGAAGCATACTACATTTATGTCTTGGAGATATGAATAGATATGGAGAAATTATTCTCATTGTCGGATGTAATAGGCATTTATGTCTGTTAATGTAAAGTAGGTAGATATGAATGTTAGATTATACAGTTTATAAGCATAGGAGGGAAAAAGGATATAGACACCCTCACCCTTCTATCATTGTATTATTATTATGATCATTCAGATTTGATAACGTGGAGAGTTGTAACAGAGAGATGTAGAGAAGAACCCATGTACAGGAGCACTTGAGTTAATATATGAATATCTGACTCAACTTTCATGGTGTTATGATGCTTACTGTTTACATTTGTTCAATGGTATGTTTACAGTTGATTTGTTTCTCTGTTATGCATTTATTTAAATGTTGTGTTGTGGTATGATTTCATGTTGAATGTATGAAGTCTGAGAGAGGAGAGGAATGAGTTTCAATTGTTTCTCTTCCTGATAATTTCCTGCAAGGAGTGCAGTGAACATCCACAAGGTGTGCATTAACGAGGATTTGAGTTTTATCTCAGAAAGCTTAGGAAAGATATCATTGTTCTCATACCATCAGAAATGTAGGTGAAGCATAGAGCCGTGCAAGGTGTGCCCAGGCTGGTGGAAGCCTTAGAATTTATCAACTAAGGTGAAGGTCGAGGGACTATTGTTGTAAAGAGTGCACAGGGTCAAAGAATCAAATAACCAAAGGTTATTTAAAAGTTTTCCACAAGGAGTGCGAGCAGTAACCCTTTTGGAAGACTTGAGTTTGCAAGTGAAAGCTCAGGAGAAATAACACTTTTGAAGTGTTCAAAGGGAGACGAAGATCGAAGCCATTGCATAGAAATTAAGTTTAGGAGGGAGAACACCCAGTTGTTGGGTAGAGGTCATTGAAGCATGAATTGGGCAGTCAAAATTCTCTGTGGAAAACTCATGAAATAACGAGGATCGTAGGATCCAGTGGAGCCAAATGGATGGTGAGAAGCCTTTGTGAAGGAAGTGTGAAGTTGCGAGAGTCATTGGATCTTGCAGAGTGGAAAGGTGGTTAGAGACCAGTGAAATCCATCACCCAGGAAGTGAGGGTCAATATGAGCCATTGATCTCGTTTCAAACCAAGTTGTTGGACCATTTCGTGAATTCAGGGTTCGTGAGTTTGGAGGGAAGACCAAATTCTTGGTTTCATTCCAAGTTGCGAAGAGTAGAGAGGGAGATTCAGACCGTTGGACCCAAACCACGAGAGAATCGTTGGATCAGAACCTCTGTGTGGTATCACGTACTCGGGCATTTCGAGTTTGAGAGAGTTTCTTTTCGACTACAGAAGTCGCGAAGTGCAGAGTGTCGAGGACTTGGGTGAACACACGTCACGTCCATTAGGTGGGGACTGCATGGTAGACAGGTGGCACAATCATAGAGCACACTGAAAAGGCAAAAGTAGGTGACAGGTGGCGTACATGCGTCACCTTGGAAGGAGTCAACCTATTATTGACTTATCGCATCTCGGGGATTCGTAAAGGAGGAGGACAAGGGCTCAACACTCCAATTCATGAAGTTGCAAATTGCAAGGGTTGCTAGAGTTAGGCCCTATCTAGTGGTCACTTGTAGGGGCACTAGAAAGAAAGAGGCCATACCCATACTTCACTCTTGGGTATCAGAGGTTTGGAGTCGAGGGCCTTCAATTCACAAACTCACGAGATCACGAGTCACGAAAGGTGCTTGGGCTAAGGCCCAGGTTGTGGTCATGTGGAGGAGAAGACTCACACTTGGTGCATGTGGTGCAAGTGGAGTTTTCGACCTGTGGATCGGATTCATCAAAGGTTTCAGCAAGGAACCAAAGGAGACACTTCGGCCCAAGGATAATTTAGAACGATCCTGTGTAGATCTCGGCCCGAGGGTAGGGGGTCTGCGTCAGAGTGGTATTAGAGCTTGATTTTGTCTTCATATTTTAGGCAGAGGGAGCTAGAGGAAAAGGAATAGTCTGATATTCACCAGAGTGGTATCAGAGTCTAGAATAAATTTATTTTCTTTCTGTAGCAGAGAGAAGGGAGAAATTTTACAGCCATTCCGCTGAGAAGAAGAGACAGGAAAATACCTGATCCAGTAGAGGAAAGAGAAATGTCAAGCAGAAGAGATAGGAAAATACCTGATCCAGTAGTGGAAAGAAACATGCATGAATTACATGCCAGACTTGATGCTATGGAAACAACACAGAGGCGCATAGTTGACACTAGGGATATCAACGAGGCTGAAAGTGAAAATGAAGCCGGAAATGAAGAATTTGCAGTCGAAGATGCTGCAGAAGAACACCTATTTAGGGTTGTTGCAAGGATAGGTTCCAGAGTCAAAATGGACATTCTAGTGTATGAGGGAAACTTGGATGTTGAAGAGCTTCTAGACTAGATTAGAGCTCTATACAAATACTTCGACTATGAGGATGTCAAGGAAGACAAGAAACTAAAACATGCCATTACTAGACTTAAAGGGCATGCAACACTGTGGTGGGATGAATTGCAGGCTGACAGACGCTGCAAGGGCAAGCAGAAATTCAAAAGCTGGGATAGAATGGTTGCAAAGATGAAAGCCAAATTTATACCCAGGGATTATCAAATCACTCTATTTCAGAGGATGTAGAATTTGAGACAGAAGTTGATGTTAGTAAAAGAATACACTAAAAAATTCTACAAGATAAACATCATAGCAGGTCATCAGGAAGCAATGATGAAAAAGTCACTAGGTACATGAATGGTATTCGATATGACATTCAAGATGAGATGAGCATGATGACCATTCGAACTATGGAAGATTCTTATTAGATGGATCTAAAAGATGAAGAGAAGCTGAGACGAAATCAAGGTCAAAGAGGCCGAGGCAGAAGTCAAAGCAGAGGCAAGACAATTTCTCAGGATGGAACTCAGAAACCTAAAGAAGAGGGGAAGAAAACTCAAACTCAAACTAAAAGAGGAGGATTCTCACAAGGAAGGTAGTGTGTTGATAGAAATACTTTTCCTCGAGCCAGAGGAAGAGGTAGAGGAGGTGAAGTGAAATGATTTGTCTCTGGAAAAATTGGACATAAATCCTATGAGTGTCCAGATAAGAAGAAAGATGATGGTGAAACTCACATTGCCGAAGCTCAAGGACGTAATGTTCAGGTAGAAGACATTGAGGGCAGAAGATCCTTAATGATGAGGAAATTTCTCTTGAAACCAGAGAAGGAACCAGAGAACCCAACCCAAAGAAACGGTCTCTTTTGGAATGCTTGCAAAACTAAGGATAGAGTATGCAAGGTCATAGTGGACAGCGGTAGCACAAACAATATCGTATCTATAGAGATGGTAGAAAAGATGGAGCTGGATACTGTTGTACATCCAAGCCCATACAGAGTTTCGTGGCTACAAAAAAGACATCAAGTAAATGTCACTAAACAATGTTTAGTTGAATTTAAAATAGGAGGATATAAAGATTAAATATTATGTGATGTCATTCCCATGGATGTTTGTCATCTATTTTTGGGTAGACCATGGCAATATGACAGAAACGTGGTTCATGATGGGAGAAAGAACACGTACACCCTGGAGAAAAATGGTATGACTCACATGTTGCTACCAATTAAGGATAAAGAGGTGAAAACATAAATGAGTAACACTGTACTTCTCATGAGTGGGAAGGAACTTCTTCATGAGGTTAAGAAGAAGGAAGACACACAATTTATTGTGGTTAGGAAGCCCAAAATTGTTTTGACCGGTACGAGAATAGATCATTTACCAGAAGAAATCCAGGAGTTGCTGGAAGAGTTTGTTGATATAGTAGTGGACGAACTACCTTGTTTGTTGACACCTATCAGGAGTATAAGTCATCATATTGATCTTATACTTGGAGCCATTTTTTCGAACAAAGCCGCGTATAGGTTGATGCCACATGAAAATGAAGAATTTAAGAGACAGGTCCAGAACTTAATGGACAAAGGATTGATTCGAGAAAGCTTGAGTCCATGTGCTGTTCCGATAGTGCTCAGCCCAAAGAACGATGGAGGCTGGAGAATGCGTACAGACTCAAGGGAAATCAATAATATTACCATCAGATACATGTTTCCATTGCCAAGGATGGAGGACTTGATGGATTGCTTGAGTAGAGTAAGATTTTTTTCAAAGATTGATTTGAAAAGTGGATATCATCAAATTAGAATGAGATAAGGTGATGAATGGAAGACAACATTCAAGACAAATGAAGGGTTGTATGAATGGCTTGTCATGCCATTTGGATTAAAGATTGCACCCAGTACTTTCATGAGGTTGATGAATGAAGTCTTGAAGGATTTCATTGGGAAATTTGTCATTATATATCTTGACGATATATTAATTTTTAGCAAGACAGAAGCAGAGAACTTGAAGCATTTAGCTACAGTGATGAGGAGATTACAGTAGGATAAATTGTTGATTAATATGAAGAGATCATCATTTATGGGGACATAACTCATTTATTTGGGTTTTGTTATCTCTGCAAATGAACTGAAAATGGATCCAGAAAAGATAGAGGCAATTAAGGATTGGCCATCGCCGAAGAGTGTATTTGAAGTACAAAGCTTCCATGGTTTGGCTAGATTCTATGGGAAATTCATCCGAAAATTCAGTGGAATTAATGCACCAATGATGGATACAGTGAAGAAAAGACATAAATCTTTTCACTGGACGAAGGAAGTAAAGAAGAGTTTCAATCTGCTAAAGAAGAAGATCATTGAGCAACCAATTCTGGTTTTGCCAGATTTTAGCAAGACATTCTAGGTCAGGTGTGATGCGAGTGGATTTGCAAATGGAGTGGTCTTGAGCCAAGATGACAGGCTGGTCGCATATTTCAGTGAAAAACTGAATGAAGCAAAAATTAAGTACTCCACATATGACAAAGAATTCTATGCAGTCATACAAGCGCTAAAGAAATGGAGACACTATTTGGTTCCCAAGGAGTTTGTTTTTTACAATGATAATCACACTTTACAATTCGTGACTTGACAGGAGAAGTTGAACCAAAAGCATGCTAAATGGGTTGAATACATGCAAAATTTTACTTTTATGACTAAGCATATTTTTGGAACTGCTAAGAAAGTTGTTGATGCTTTGAGAAGGAAATGTTTGCTTATGAAGGAATTCAGAGTCAAGAATTTGGGTTTTGATAATCATGCAAGGTCATAAGGAAATTTGGGGTAAACGCATAAGAGATTGAATTACTCGATGGGGTCAGAATCTCACCGATATTCAATGTTGTGGATTTGTACCCTTACAGAGATGAAGAAGTAGGATCAGAGAATGAGCAAGAAGAAGTCCAATGGACAAAACAAATGCCTATAGCTGAAAAGCCACAGATGGAAAGCATAATTGACAAGAGGATTAGCAGAAAGACCAGGAGGAAAGAGTATTTTGAATACTTGGTCAAGTGGAAGGGACATCTAGTTGAAGATGCCAGTTGGGAGGATGAAGAAGCAATTCAAAAGAATGACAGACTATGAAATAGCTCATGAATAGGAGTTCATGAAAATTTTCAAGCGAGGGAGTATGATGCAGGAGCATTGTACAAAGCCAAAGCACGCGCCTAGCCAAAGGAACAACTGAATGCGTGGATGAAAAAGGGCACGTTTTTATGAAAATGTTTTGAATTTTGAAAATGGAAGCATTAATGTAATAGCTAGGAGAAGCGTACTGCATTTATGTCTTGGAGATATGAACAGATCTAGAGAAATTATTCTTATCTTCCGGATGTAATAGGCATTTAAGTCTGTTAATGTAAAGTAGGTAGATATGAATGTTAGATTAGACAGTTTAGAAGCATAGGAGGGAAAATGGATAGACACACCCTCACCCTTGTATCATTGCATTATTATTATGATCATTCAGATTTAATAAGCTGGAGATCTGTAGAGAAGAACCCATGTATAGGAGCACTTGAGTTAATATATGAAGCTCTGACTCAACTTTCATTGTGTTATGATGCTTACTTTTTACATTTGTTGAATGGTATGTTTACAGTTGATTTGTTTCTCTGTTATGCATTTGTTTAAATGTTGTGTTGTGGTATGATTTCATGTTGAATGTATGAAGTCTGAGAGAGGAGAGGAATGATTTTCAATTGTTTCTCTTCCTGAGAATTTCTTCCAAGGAGTGCAGTGAACATCCGCAAGGTGTGCGTTGACAAGGATCTGAGTTTTATCTCAGAAAGCTCAGGAGAGATATCATTGTTCTCATACCAGCAAATGTGTAGGTGAAGCACAGAGCCATGCAAGGTGTGCGCAGGCTGGTGGAAGCCTTAGAATTTATAAACTAAGGTGAATTTCGAGGGACTACTATTGCAAAGAGTGCACAGGGTCGAAGACTCAAATAACCAAAGGTTATTTGAAAATTTGCCGCAAGGAGTACGAGAACGAACCCTTTTGGAAGACTTGAGTTTGCAAGTGAAAGATCAGGAGAAATAATTCTTTTGAAGTGTTCAAAGGGAGATGGAGATCAAAGCCATCACATAGAAATTAATTTCAGGAGGGAGAACACCCAGTTGTTGGGTAGAGGTCATTGAAGCGTGAATCGAGCAGTCAGAATTCTCCATGGAGAACTTGCGAAATTGCGAGGACCGTAGGATCCAGTGGAGCTGAATGGATGGTGAGAATCCTTTTTGAAGGAAGTGTGAAGTTGCGAGAGTCGTTAGATCTTGAAGAGTGGCAAGGTGGTTATAGACCGGTGAAATCCATCACCCAGGAAGCGAGGGTTAATATGAGTCGTTGATCTCATTTCAAACCACGTTGTTGGACCATTTTGTGAATTCGAGGTTAGTGAGTTTAGAGGGAAAACCAAATTCTTGGTTTCATTCTGAGTTGTGAGGAGTAGAGAAGTAGATCCATACCATTGGACCCAAACCACGGGAGAACCGTTGGATCAAAACCTCCATATGGTATCACGTACTCGAGGGTTCGGGGTTTGAGAGAGTTTCTTTTCGGCTGCAGAAGTCGTGAAGTACCGAGTGACGAGGACTCGGTCGAACACACATCACATCCGTTAGGTGGGGACCGCGTGGTAGACAGGTGGTGCAATCATAGAGTGCACTGAAAAGGAGGAAGTAGGTGATAGGTGGCATACATGCGTCACCTTGGAAAAAGTCAACCCATTATTGACTTATTGCATCTCGGGGATTCGCAAAGGAGGAGCACAAGGGCTCAACACTCCAATTCATGAAGTTGTGAGTTGTGAGGGGTGCTAGAGTTAGGCCCTAGCTAGTGGTTGCTTGTAGAGGCACTAACAATAAAGGGGCCATACCTATATTTCACTCTCGAGTATCAGAGGTTTGGAGTCGAGGGTCTTCAATTCACAAAATCGAGAGATTGCAAGTCACAAAAGGTGCTTGTGTTAAGCCCCATGTTGTGGTCGTGTGGAGGTGAAGACTCACACATGGTGCAGGTGGTGCAGGTGGAGTTTTCGTGGAGGACCTGTGGATCGGATTCGTCAAAGGTTTCAGCAAGGAACCAAAGGAGTCGCTTCAGCCTGAGGATAATTTGGAACGATCTTGTGCGGATCTCGACTCGAGGGTAGGCTGTTTGCGTCAATAGTTGTCTTGATGGATAATCTTTATTATTTTATGGTGAATGCTTAATGAATTATTGGTACAGATGTTGTGATATGGTTATGTTGGTTGATTGATAAAGTGAGCCTCACTCTTATGGTTCAATATTGATATGGTTTCTTATATATGATTAAGTAGCATTCATAATGTATGGTTGAGGAGCTTGAGTAAGTTGTTGGAGAGCATAGATGTGTTGTGATTGGTTATGGTACAGGTTGGATAGTGAAAGACAAAAGTGGATGTGACTGAAGGCTGTAGAGGATCTGAGTTTTTCAAGGAGATAAAACCCCAGTTGATCAGAAGGCATACACAGGCCGCAGTACATATAGGCTGTGTACATACACAAGTTGTACTACTGGTAGGGCATGTACATACACATGATGCACTACTGATAGGTCGTGTACCCGTTGACAGATTGGTATATGTTGAGGATTGAATCCTCTTCTCAGTTGGTGTTGAGTTGTGTAAGTTGAGTCTTGCATTGAAGTGTTGGTGCTCTTGTGGAGTTGTAACTCTATTCAGTTGTTGTTGATAGACCCAAGGATTGTAGTCCATAACAAAAAGAAAATTGTACATACATCTTGTGTTCTTTGTGGTGATATCTTATTGATGATATATGTTGTTGTTATCTGTTGCTGATATATGTTCACATACAACTGGTTGTAAATTGATGATACAGATGCACACCTCTGCCTCGACAAAGTCTTTGCACAACCTCCCAGTCTTAAGGATCATTCATTCACTTCATGAGTTGAAGCGACTCTTTCGATTCCTTGCTAGAATCTCACTTCAATCGATCCACAGGTCCGTATTCTATACTCATGGTATTCTACACATGACCATGAATTTTGGGTTTTGGGACTTCCTGTTTCTCGATGTCGAGAACCCCTGACTCCTCGACCTTTTGATCTCCGAAATGCCAAAATGCCGAAACGACTTTATCAACAAATAGCCCCTAGGCT
This sequence comes from Picea engelmannii, assembly GCA_009831015.1. NCBI lineage: Eukaryota > Viridiplantae > Streptophyta > Pinopsida > Pinales > Pinaceae > Picea > Picea engelmannii. Next base: position 687,184 of record ML779615.1, on the reverse strand, counting down.
ATGCCTTGGTCCATGTGACCACTCCTCATAAGACCGCAGTATTATGTCCTTCGGGACTTATCCATGCAAGAGTCCGACCTCTTGGCCTCTCGACTCCTGAAATGTCGATTCCCAAAAAGCCGATGTGCCAATGTATCAACCTCTTCCTTCTTCGCAATTTCGAGTTTTCAAATGCTGAAATGCTTGGACCTCTTGTCCTTGGAACTCCTGAAGTTCCGATGGCTGAAATGCCAAAACCCCTCCGATCTCTTCCACGTGTCCTACTCAATTGGACGATCATGATACTTTCGGGGTTTATCAGTACGAGAGTCTGACCATATGTCAATAGAACTCCTGAAATCCTGAACTCCGAAATCCCGATACGATACTCCTTTGGGACTTTCTCTTTGCTTATGAAGGTTTAAAGCTCGAGATCCTCTCAACAGATCTGACGGCTGTCGGCTACTCTGAGTGAGATCCAACGCTCAGAATCTCTTTGTCTCTACTCGCTCTTCCACTGCTCCATGGTTGTGAAATCTTCAACGGTCCAGATATCTTCGGCTGAATCTGACGACAGTTGTGCTCCTCCTGAGATTTGGCACTTTCTTCCCAGTCTTGGAATAATTCCAAATGTTCAAAGGCCTTGACCTTTGTTCTATTTCCTCTATGAGCTCCACGACTTCGAGTCCTCACCTACACATATGAAAATGCTACTCCTCCTGAGATTACTCCCGAATCCTTGAAGGATTCTGACTTTTGCGCTCCTGCAGAGTCTTCACACACAAAGTGTTATCTCTTCTGAGCTTCTCTGAGACTCAGACCTTAAGACACTCAGTAATTTTTCCTTCTCCATCAGATGGAGAAACTGATACCCTCCTGGATATCCTTCACTCAAGCAACCTGATTGTTGAGTCTGTAGGGTGTTCAACAACCCTGAGAAGATCCTCCAGTGGATTCTTCTTCAAATTTACAGAACTCAACAGAGTCCTCTTCCTGTGCCTATCTGCACACTGACTCAATGCCCTCTTGTCAGAGTTGTATAGAACTCCTCATACCGTCTGTCTTCTTCTGAACTCACAACAAATTTCTTCTCCTGTGCACCCCTTGCACTGACTCAATGCCCACTTGGCAGAGATTTACAGAACTCAAAGAGAGTTTTTGTCTGCAACTATGTTCTTCTCCATAGCCTTGCCTCCTGAGTTGTTCAAAAACCTCACAGGTCTTCTCCTTGAGTTAGTGATTTCATCTCCTGTTCCCGCCTAGCACATCTTTGTCTGAATCCACAGAATTCAGAAGTGCTTCTGTGCACTGGTATTCAAAGTCCGCAGTACTCTGTCACGCCCTCCTGGCATGAAACCACAAAGAACCTCTCAAGCCTGAAAATCAAACAACTCCCTGCAAATGCAAACCTACAACATGCATCTACAACATAAATAGAACACAAAGTCATGAACACTCAAAAGACATTCATTCAATACAGAAATATATGCAGGAAAAACTGTTGTTTTGTATTAATCACAAATGCCTATTTTTTTACAAGGTGTTCCTGAGCATAGACTTTAACAGAGTCTTCTTTATTTCTCTTATACTCTCTCTCTCTCTCTCTCCTTTTCCAAAAATATATACCATTCCAAGATATTTTACATGAGGGGGCTCTTAGAGCACTTCCCTCCAACCTCACCTACCCTATTCAATTACATTGAATGGGTTGTCTAGTCCACAAATCTGGATCTAGATCTCAGCCTTCAACATTTAAGGCCTACCTACTTCTATGCTTGTGAAAAGCATGACCTCACATATCAACAACCTAAAACATTTAATTACATTCATTCAAATTCAATTTGAAAATGAGGGTTGCGCCCCTCTTCAGCACGTGATTTGAAACCGCTGACGTGGATGGCTGACGTGGAGAGATGCTCCTGCATCATAAATGACAGTAATAAGTGATGAGTCAATGGTGATTGCTAACAAAGGATATTTTGTGAATGGAAATTTAAAAATATCCCTACACTAATTCACACCCCCCCCTCTCAGTGTGGTTAGTGTGTCCAACAATTGTTGTCTTCACAAACTTCAAACTTATATGAAACCAAATGAAAGGAATTTATCAAGTCCGAAAAGACAATCTAAAACTTCTTCATAGAGAAGTAAGAATTGTTGTTTGTCAATTCCACTCTTTTACAATAAATTACCATGTGGATATTAAGAGGATGTCCATTGATCTAGTATCTAGAGAAATGTCAACTATATTTGGGTGTGTTGAAAATGACTTGGTATTGACATCTACTCCAACAAAAACCATTCATGGACATCGATATAGATCCCCAATGTTTGGATTTTTTCTTGTTATGATTGTTGTTGTGTATTTCAAGGCATGCTTGGTTCACTAATGGATAATGGAGAAATTTACCAGTACTTATTGTCGAGAATATACTTAAATGAACTCAACTTCAATATATTCACATGCTTTGTCTTGAGTACATCTCTAGTTTTTTAAATTATTATTTATTTTTTGATGAAAGTATTGTATGAGTTTTAATTTATTGTGCTTCTTATGATATTTAGGGTAGTTAGAAGAAAAATGCACCTTTTATTAAGATAATCATTCATAATCTATGAGTGAATTTACCTGGTTTGGTTTGCTCACTTCTAACATAGACATTACAAGGGATAATGGTATCTCATCGAAGGGGTAAGGATCTACAAGGAAAAGAATGATACTATGATACCTCCTACCACTTAAGATGATATCCACAAGATTTGACCTTAAGTACCACTATTTTTTGTATAGTCATACCAATGTGCCAACCACTCTAAAAGGGTCTTATTCATTATCAACAGCCTATGTACATCCTACTTAAATATACTTTGTCCAACAATTAAATGCAACACATGTTTGAAATGTCTTCTCTTTACACTCAGAGAGACCACACAGACCCTATATAGAAACAATACTGCATGGTTGTAAGTCTTGCAATTCTGCTAGCAAAGTATCAAATTAAGGTTGAAATTCTAGTTGGAAAGTATCAATTTTTGAAGTTTTGTGCAAGAGATCAATGTTTTTAAATTAGTTTCATGACACATCCTTTGAGTAAATAGTGAAGTAAGGTGTGGTCCATGTTGATTGTTATTTTTGCAAGGTTCTATGTGTATGCTGTGTATAATCCCACATGTATAACAATCTTGAGATAAGGTGGTTAATGAGGCATTCTTGTAAGAATTTTTTTTCTAATATAGATCTTTCTTTGGGTTTCAATTCCTTGAGTTGATGTCATATCATCCTTAGTTGTTAGAAGTAGCCATTTCATGCCTTGCGGGCCCTCTGTGGTTGGGGGTATCGATGTCATGCATTTTTTCCCCTCTATGGTTTGTAGTTGTGATACTTGTGATGTAGTTATGGCTTGTGGTTGTATATTGGATAATACTTGATCCATTAGAAATTTTGTTGGAAAAATATCAATTTAAGGATGCAAGGTAACCTTCCTTATTAAATATTAGACCGGACCCTGAACTAAATAGTAATTGGCATCCACCAACATTGTTTGTATGCCATTAATTTAATTTAATTGGATATTAGCCTATATGTTTTAATAAATATCTAGAAAACTGAAGTAGCAATCTGAGTTTCTGCACATCTTTGGGTTAATTTGTGGATATATGTGTGATTTATCCCCACCATAGATTGGATACAATGGAAGAAAAAATAATCTTGCAAATGCAGACAAATAATGTCATCAAAGTTGACTAAGAGGTCCACAATTCACCCCTCAAAACAAATTCATCATCACCACTTAGGAATTTTTATACTTACAAAGTTGAAGAGATTTTTCACCTTACTCCCAAACTTCTCCTAGCAATGTCTCAACTTTCAAACTCTTGTAACTGAACAATGGAATATATTGTAAAAAGTAACAAGGGCACTAAGAATAATGCTTATTTGTTAGTTAAACACAATTATGTCATAAGAAAACTTGCTAGAGCTAAAAGCACCCCATGTACACAAAAACAATAAAAAAGATTCAGACAAAACATGACCTAACTAAGTTATCAATATGTTACAATCTCCAACAACAAGAAATCCACAGAAAGTGGTATAGTGAATCTTAAAATAAAAATCGATATGTTATATGTCCCCATGTGTGTAAGAGAAATAAGATAAGGCAACGATATGTAACTAAGCAAGTATTGCAAGTAAAATATGCATACTTACAATTAGATGAAATATATGAAGCTCAAAATTCAATTGAAAGACAGACAAGTGGTAGCAAGATTACAAATTTTGTATGGATCAGCTTGTGCCCTGATTTTGGAAGAAAGATTACAAATTTTGCATTTTGTTATGACATCGACTATCATAACTTTTCCCTTGTAAATTCCAACTTATCCACCCATTGCATGTTTGGAAAGGTTCCTAATGTGTTTCTTATATATTTTCACATGAGTTATGAATTTCACTCTCATATCCATATTCTTTAGATATTTCATAAAGATATTTACAATGTCACTCTCCAAGTCCAATAGTAAGGTAACTTTGGTTTTACATTAATTGGGTCACCAAGACAAACCAAGAGATAAATTGCAAGTAGATACCATGATGATAGAAAGGAATAAAAGTATAATAAATAAATAAATTTATGTATCCAGAGCAGATTGCCCAAGACACCAAGAACAATGATGCTTATTCCTTAGTATTGAAAAGATTCAACTTATATTGTAAGCCAACATTAGTTTCACATAGATAGGTCTAAGAATACTTCATCCATAAGTGAAAACATGATGATAGAATCACTATAAAGTATTCTTACAAGGCCAAAATGCCATCAACAAAATTTGTTCAAGGAGTGTCAATGTGTGATACCAGTTAATAAAGTGTGTTTCATATGTTTGTGTTTGACCTATAGAACCTATTTTGATAGTGCTACAAATTATCGATCAAAATACACGATCCTCTCCATTACTCCAAAAAAAATCCCATTTCCTCTTAGATCTAGGTTCCCTTGACAATTCATTCATGGGTGATGTATAAGCAACAATGTCTCCTCTCCAACAATAATAACTATTTATATAATAACAGAGTCATATTATGACCCTTGTTTCATCACCCAATTCATCATATGACAAATGCTAGACATAAAGAGTGGTATCGATGGTAAACTTGTAAGCATGTCATGATGTTTTCAGGAAAAAAAAAGGAAGCATGTTGTGAATCGTGATGTTGCATGGTTTTGAATTGCATAAACATCTATGCTGGGTATTGATATTTATCTAAAACTTCTTGAATGAACTCAGCAATATCAACATATTAAGGGAGTGATAAGATTTCCTCAACACCATTGCATAACGTCACTAATATCCCAAGAGGGTAACTGTTGGAAGTCATTTGTGTAGGACACAAGCACCCCTAAATCATGATTATAGACCTGAAAAAGGTCACTAATTTTGTAAAGAAGGGTTCTCATAAACCACATCCAAAGGTGAAGGTGGTAAATATCAAAAGAAATCTTTGAAAGGTCACTTACATATGGAAGTGTGAACTACCATATTGTAGGAATTTAGGTAAGATGAATGTAACTCTGTAACATTCCCCCGACCACCCATGAGCTGGGGAAATGGAATTCCAGAGCAATATATCATGCTTTGATACCAATTTGTAATGTTCCCCCGACCACCCACAGGCCAGGGAAATGCCACTCCAAATAAATATCTCATGCTCTGATACCAATTTGTAGCATCTCCAGCCTTAAACAGACTGGCCATGCTACTCTAGGGAACACTTTCGTTCTCTTACTGTGGAACATATGGTAACATACCGAATATTCAACTGAGCTATGCCACATAAATTTTCTCTTCAAACTGCATGCAACACTCTTTGCAGAATCATTACATATAAACGTAAAAAAACATATACATTATGTAATGTATGATTTCATACTAAAATAACAATAAACACCGATATGCAACATATACAGGGAAATACCCATAAACATATAGACGGTTATATTCCCATATATGATAAATTGTTACATAAGCATGTAAATAACAATGCAACATATAATTTTATCATACGATTGGTACTTATCTTGGAAATATTGTCACCAACTGTGTACACACCATCCACGAACCTCCTAGCCTTATACTACAATGTTCATCACTCTCAACAGTGAGTCACCTCCGAGCTGGGACTGAAATCCACCCGGGTAGAGGGGTTCCTAACTAGGCTAAGGCTCATGGACAACAAGAAAGATTATATCTCAGGTGCTCACTCAACTAACAACCTACAACCTCTCATTCCCCACATGCCTGTCCCACCCAAGGAAGTGTTCCACTTCTCTGCTCCTCGGCTGCCCCACTTCCCTTCTAGGGCTTTAGCAACAGGATGAACCGGAAGTCTCAGAGCACTGTAGCTGTAGTTTAGCACCTTCAGGAATCAATCCCCAACAATTGTATCACTTAGAGAATTTCTCACGATCCTGACAACCCGCTTCTTCAATCACGCTCCAAGCTAACCAGGTACACTAACCAGGAAAGCTTATGGAAATAGGATCAAATATGGTGAAATGGATGTCTCCAGGATAATGGATTGCGTGAATGAATATAGTCATGGAATCATTGATTGGATAACTAAGTGATGGAAGGAATCATCGTGAAACTGATCATGAAAGTTATGGTGAGGATGATGGTCAAGTTGCTCGTAAGAATCCCCGTGGAAAAGTGACCAAATGAGTTAAGTCCCCATGATATGAATGCATTCCCCAAACTTGACACTTGTCATGTTTGGAAGCTACTTTGGTCCACTTCTCCCCAACTTTAGAACTTCGGATAAAATAATTATCCATACTTTATGTTTTAGGAAATATTGGTATAATACTCCTTTTTGGCCTAAGCTCTCTAGCTTAGCCCTTTCCTTAATGTTTGTCCCTCCCTTTCCCTAACTGGTGAAGTTCAGTCCCCCATCTCTTTTATCATGTTCGGTCTATGCACAATGATGTATTTTATATTAATCATGAGACATGTACAAAATAGGCGCACTAGCCTTTAACGTCTAGGTGCTCTGGCCTAATACTAAAACATAAGCATCCCAACTTATAATAACTGGCTCACCAGCCTATCACACATATCATATACATGAGGCTCGCTAACCTCCATACTGTGCACACTTTAGTTACTGTGCACGGTATCTGGGAATGTGTACACTACATCTTTTTACTGCGCAGTGCATGCGCGCACTATGCCATGAAAGGTGTATTACAAAATGATGTCAAAATAGCTCACCAACATAAGTATACTTACTTTACATTTACAATTGGGTTCAACTAAGGGATATTACAATCCCCTCCCCTTATTTATGCACTGTCCTCAGTGCATCCTATACCCATATACAACAAACATTTTCAAAATTACTCAAAAATATGTGGGTATTCCATCCACATTGCATCCTCATTCTCCCAAGTAGCATCCTCAGGACTGTACCAGGTCCATTGGACCCTTACAATCCCTATGGCTCGGTTCTAGAGATGCTTGACTTTCCGGTCCAAAATGCATACTAGATGCACTTGAAAAGTACCTTCTTCCTCCACCTGATTCACATTTCAATCAATAATATGATTAGCATCAGGTATATAATTCTTTAGTAATGATACATGGAAGACATTATGAACAAACATAGATGCAAACAATGCAATCATATAAGAAACCAAACCAATCCTCTCTAGGATTTCAAATGGCCCACAAAATCTAGCTTCCAACTTGGCGTAGCTTCCTAGCTTCAGGGAACTCCTGTTAGCTTTTACTTTCAGGAAAACATGATCACCCACTTTGAATTCTCTATGGGTTCTGTTCTTATCATCATAACTTTTCTACCTGTCTTGGGTAGCTTTTAAATTCTGCTTATTTTTTATCATTTGGTCTTCCATCTCCTTGAGCAACTCTGGCCCAACTACTATCATATCAACTGGATTATCCCATCTCACTCGAGTATTTCACTTTCTGTCGTAAAGTGATTCAAATGGGCTCATATTCAACCATTGTTGTAAGCGAATTCTACCAAGTGTAGGTAGTCTTCCCATTTTTATGGTTTGTCCATCACATACATTTTTAGTATGTCTTCTATCACCCTATTCACCCTCTCTGTCTGTCCATTAGACTTAGGATGATAAGTTGTACTAAAGTTCAGATTCATTTTGAATTCTTTGAACAATCCTTTCCACAAATTCGAGGTGAACTTTGGGTCTCTGTCGGACACAATTGTTTTAGGAATTATGTGCAATCATTCCAATTCCTTCATGAAAATCTCAACAACATCTGCTACCTTGTGAGTAGTTTTCAGTGGAATAAAATGAGCAGCTTACATAAGCTTTTCCACCACCACCATGATTGAATCATGCATCTTTCCTTTTCTGAGCAATCCTGTAATAAAATCCATTGTCACCACTTCCCACTTCCATTCATGAATGGGTAAAGGTTGCAACAAACCTGATGGGTGCCTATGCCCAACTTTAAATTTATAGAATTCCATACATCTAGCGATGTATTCAACGATCTCTTTCTTCATACCTAGCCAAAAGTAATGGCTTTTGATCACTACCACAGTTTTATGATATCTAGGGTGCCCTGCATAAGGAACATTATGCATTTCATGAAAAATCATATGTTTCAAGTCCTGGACATTTGGAACAAAAATTTTGTTCTTGTGCATCAACATTCCATCTATTCCCAACTTATATATATCCACCTTTTTTGGCAAATTACCCTGTTGTAGTATTGTTACCAATTCTTTGTATTGCATATCTGCATTTGCAGCCTCCAAAATTTTTCTTTTAATATCAGTCTAATACATGCTAATGGTTGTAGAATGTAGTTCATGCACCCTCCTGCTGAGTGCATCATCCACTTTATTCTCTTTCCCCTTGATATGCTTTATATCAAAGTCATATTCACTTAGATATTCTAACCATCTTCTTTGCCTACCATTTAGATTTGGCTAATCAAATAAATATTTCAAACCATTGTGGTCTATTCTTAGCTCAAACCTCTTTCCCATGAGGTAGTGTCTCCATTTCCTCAAGGCATGCATTATGGATGCCAATTCAAAATCATGAGTGGCATAGTTTCTTTCATGCTCCCTCAACTTCCTTGATTCATAACCTATGACAAACCCATTTTGACTGAGGACTCCACCAAGTCCTTCCTTACATGCATATGTGAATACAATGAAGTCTTCATTTGGGTTTGCAATCCTTAATATTGGAGCACTTGTCAATAGTTGTTTAAGGTGTTGGAAACTCTTCTCGCAATCCAGTGTCCACTGAAACTTCGCCCCCTTTCTTTGCAAGAAAGTGATTGGGTGTGCAATCTTTGAGAATCCTTTAATAAATCTTCTGTAGTAGCCTGCAGGACCCATGAATGATCTTACCTCTGTGACATTATCTAGTGCTGACCATTCTCTAATAGCCTCTATCTTCTCAGGATCGACTGCTATCCCATCTTGTGAAATGATATGCCCCAAATAATGAATTTGTTTCTGATAAAATGAGCACTTGCTCAATTTGGCATACAACTGATGCTCCCTTAATACTTTTAACACCATCCTCAAATGATTTTCATGTTCTTCCTCTGACTTAGAATATATAAGAATTTCATCCAAAAAGACAATGACAAACTTGTCCAAATATTCTCGAAAAACACCATTCACTAAACACATGAAAATATCTGGTGCATTTGACAACCCAAATGGCACCATTGTGAACTCATAATGACCATACCTTGTCCTGAAGGTGGTCTTCCTAATATCTTGTTCTTTAATCCTTACCTGATGATATCCTGATCTAATATCTATCTTTGAAAATATCTTTGCATCCTTCAATTGATCAAAGAGGTCATCAATCCTTGGCAGAGGATACTTGTTATTAAAAGTCACTTTATTCAACTATCTAAAGTCAATGCACAATCTTAATGTTCCATTTTTATTTTTCACAAAAAATACTAGGGCACCCCAAGGTGACACACTTGGGTGTATATACCGCTTCTTCAGAAGTTCTTCAAGCTGCATTTGCAACTCCTTCAACTCCGATGTACTCATTCTGTAAGGAGTCTTTGACACCGGCGTTGCTCTAGGCATTAGATTTATAGAGAAATCAATGTCTCTCCTCAGGGGTAGCCCTGGTACCTCCTTGAACACATCTTCAAAATCTTCTAGGACTACATAATCATCCAAATTTGGCACCTTATCCTTAGGTATATCCACCAAATGAGATGCAATTAATTGACACCCTTTTCTGTAACATTTCTTTAGCTGCAATGTTGACATTTCTCTAATGGTTACTACCCTGGGAATTCCCTGTACCTTCATTATTTTCCCTTCCTCATCCAAGCAAGTAAATTCTTTTTTATGACAGTCTAAGAGAGTATGATGTTGGTCCAACCAATCCATCCTAATTAGACAGTCACAGGAACCTAAAGGCAAGATGTCCAAATCTTCCTTGGTGCTTAGTCCATTCATGTCCATGAGGCATGACTTAACCATCTCATTAACTTTTCTTCTAGCTCTTGTAGCTAGTTGCACCAACCAAGATTTCCCATGCTTTCTTCTTGGCAATTGCAAACTTTCCACCATCTTAGGGTCTATATAACTATGACTAGCTCTTGAATCAATTAAAATTGCAATGGTTTGGTTGTTGATCATACCTTCCACTTCAATCATGTGGGACTGATACTCTGCTTTCTTGTTGTCCAGGGCCGCATAAATCCTTGGGACATATCTTCCCATGTCCTCCACTGTTTCATCTTGTTGTACATTGTGACCAACCCTACCCTTTTCACCTTTATGAGGACAATATATGAACCTATGATCTCCTTTACAGCCCCAACATTGCATAGGTGGTTGCCTTGGCCCTTGACTCCCTCTGTCAATCGTTCTGGGTTCTTTAGGCATTTGTTGTCCTTGTGGATTATTTCCAAAGAATGGTGGTTTAGCTCCCTTCTTCCTCTGATCCATCCTGAATTTATTTTTGTCTTCCCAAGCCTTTTGGAAAACTGGCCTTTCTTTCTTCTAGTCATATAGGAATTTAGCTCGCCTTATGGTGTCTTCTAATGTCTTGGGATCATCATACTGTATTTTGTCACTAATGAACGATGGAAATCCACTCAAATACCTTTGAATTTTGACTGTCTCATCATTGATGAAAGATACATACTTCAACAGTTCTAGAAACCTTCTCTCATATTCATCTATGGTCATACTTCCAAGCTTGATTTCAAAGAACTCTTTCATTTTCTTGTCATAGTATCTCTTAGTCAAGTATTTCTTCTCAAAATACTTCTTGAATTCCCTCCAAGTAACACTTTTCTCTTTAATGTGTTGCACCTGCACAATTTGATCACACCATATGGAGGCCTTTCCTTTGAGTTGATAGATATCAATTCTACCTTCTGCATGAGAAGAATAATTATTCAATTGAAAATACCTTCTCATGCCCATCAACCATGTTTCTGCATCTTCATCCTTCTTGTGCTCACCTTCGAATGTAGGAGGTTTGATTTTGTTCATTTCTCCTCACAGCTCATCCACCCCAGACCTCTTATACCTTATGATAGGGGATAGACTTGATTTGTTTCCTACTCTCTTATTGGAATGCCTTGGGGAATGATGGTGATGTCTACTAACACTTCTTTCTTTTATTTCCTCATCCTGAAGGATTGTGACTTCCATATTTGCTTGAGCCACTCTCCTTAACAAATTTCTTTTATATTCTTTTCAAGCCCTACAATAACTTCACGTTGATGTCATCCTACTTCTCCTTGGCTCTCATAAACCTTTCATTATCAGCCTTATGGATTTGGACATCCTTCTGAAAATTTTTAATGGTCTTAGCCATATTCATGTTTTCATTTCTTTCTTCTCCATGTCTGTTGGAGTTCATTCCTTCAATGTCCAAATGAACATCCACCCCTCTTCTCTCATCTTGCTAACTGTAATTCCCCTGTGCCTCTTCCATTCCTATGGACTCTGCACTGATCTGATCTGATCTAGTTGTTGTAAATTCTGCAAAATGTGCAGCCATCGAAACTTATCAGGCTAACAATTCAACAATTCATGAAAAAATATGAACCATTTTGGTTCCATATATACATCAGATTTATCTCTCCTGATTTCCTGGTGTTATCACCATGAAAATCCTAGATAAGACCCAAGTCTTGAGAACATAGACACATAGTGCCTTCATAGATACATCTGGGCAAGAGGGTGGTTTGCCGAAAGCACTTTCGCCAAGACGCAGTATCACGTGCTTCAACATGTCAAATCCACCACTCGTGGAACAAGTGATGGTTAGTCAGATCGCCCCATTTCCCTCATTCAGTACTTCACAACCATGTGACGTCAGCTGAACGTCGCCATGTAGTGAACTCAAAAGCTAATTATTTGAAATGGATTAGCCGAGCATGGCAACCCAACTCTCTTGTATGTAGTATGTCTATGCTTCATAATCAAGATTTTATAACTACCAGTCCTCAAGTATGAAGGCATCTGATTATCCATAAATGAAATAATCTCCAAATTGCTCGACTTTCTTCTCTCTGTAAAATCATTTTGGCATCCACAACTTGAGATACATGTACAAGGATAAATCCATTGAGACTAGTTATTCGAACAACATGCTAGAATTTCCTGTGAATAAGGTGGAAAGGGTAGTCACGCATATACTAGTGACTAAGTTTCACACAGAACCTGCCACCGACTCTACATTGGAAGCCAGGTTGAATCTTTTTATGAAGGATTTAGTCATCAACAGGCCAACTGCTAAGAAGAAAAGGAGCAAGTTATAGAAGGAGGAATACATGGCTGAAATGACTGAAAGTGTTGGAGAGAATCAACCGGTTTGGTTAGATTATTTAAAGGAGGAGATCACTAAGTGGAAATGAGTCTTCAACCAAAATTAAGTATGATTCAATGAATTTTGGCCAGCTAGTAGTAGAGGTAAGGAGCACCAGAGATGATAGGCCTACTCTTAAATGACCCTTTTTACAACAAGATAATTGTTATCATCCCCTTTTTGTAATTTTTTGATTAATACAATTATATAAATACAGAAGCGGATTTTGGGTTGTTTATTAAAAGATTTTAACTAGTTGTGTTATGAGACTTGTTTTCTTTTATAGTATTCTTTTTTTGTAAGATTGCATTTCACTTCCATCAGTCTGAATCGAAGGAATATAACACTCGGAATTTTTTTTAATTAATGCTCGGATGCGGTTGTGTGTTTCCTTTTTTTTTTTTCTCTGATATTATGCAATTAAACTTAGACTCATCGCCTCTCAAACAACTTCGTGCGCACTAAAATTCATCCTTTACACCCATATTATCATGCATAGCAACACCACAAGGTAAAACGCATTTCTGCGCACCTATATCTACTATGCATTTCTTCTCTATCGGGCCGAAATCTTGCACGCACAACTTTTGCATTATGCGCCAATATCCACTGCGCATAGTTTTGGGTATCGCACACTGATACTCCACATGCATTTCTCCATATATATTGCACCATGTCAAGTTTCAACATGTTCCATCATGCTCCATAATCTGCGCACACAATTGAATACACTGTCATGAGACAACTTATACTCATACTATGCACGTACCACAAAACTCCTCTGTGTTATGAAATACTTGCGCACCCCATGTGCACATTACTATGTGTGTGATCACCATGCAAGACTAAATTCAACGCGTTCATCCACACACAATATTATTTCATGCGGTGCCATAATTTACTGCACACACTTACATGTCAATGTTTTCCGCGCGGTGCCAAAATTTACCGCGCACGCCTGTATGCCAACATTTTTCATGGACGCTCTGTGACTTGAATTTTGTTCACTTAAAAGTTACTCTTCTGTGAATATTCACTTCAAATGAACCTCTCTGGCCCATCCAGGCTTAGTGTTGAAACCGAAGCTCTGATACCAATCTGTAACATTCCGCCCTACCACCCACAGGTAGGGGAAATGCCACTCAAGATCAATCTCTCATGCTCTGATACCAATTTGTAACGTTCCCCTGACCACCCACAGGCTGGGGAAATTCCACTCCAGAGAAATATCTCATGTTCTAATACCAATTTGTAGCATCTCCAGCCTTAAACAGACCGACCATGCTACTCTAGGGAATGCTTTCATTCTCTTACTGCGGAACATACGGTAACATACCCAGTATTCAATTGAGCTATGCCACATAAATTTTCTCTTCAAACTGCATGCAACTTAAACATATACATACATCACTCTTTGCGGAAGCATTACATATAAATGTAAACAAATAGATACATTCTGTAATATACGATTTCATACTAAAATAACAGTAAACACTGATATGCAGCATATACAGGGAAATACCCATAAACATACATATAATCATATTCCCATATATGATAAACCGTAACATAAGCATGTAAATAACAATGCAACATATAATTTTACAGACTGTCCACAAACCTCCTAGCCTTAGACTACACTGTTCATCACTCTCAACAGTGAGTCACCTTCGAGCTGGGACTAAACTCCACCCAGGTAAAGGGGTTCCTAACGAGGCTAAGGCTCATGGAAAACATGAAAGATTCTATCTCAGGTGCTCACTCAACTAACAATCTACAGTCTCTCATTCCCCACATGCCTATCCGACCTAAGGAAGTGTGCCCCTTCTCTACTCAATAGTCCCTCAGCTGCCCCATTTCCCTTCCAGGGATTTAACAACAGGCCAGACCAAAAGTCTCAAAGAACTGTAGTTGTAGTTTAGGACCTTCGGGAATCAATCCCCAATAATTCTCTTGCTCAGAGAATTTCTCACGGGCCTGACAACCTGCTTCTTCAATCCCGCTCCAAGCTAACCAGGTACACCAACTGGGAAAGGTTATGGAAACAGGCTCATAAGTGATGAAATGGATGTCTCCAGGATAATGGACTACGTGAATGAAGACGGTCATGGAATCATTTACTAGATAACTGAGTGATGGAAGGAATCACCATGAAACTGATCGTGAAAGTGATGGTGAGAATGATGGGCAAGATTCTCATAAGAATCCCCATGGAAAAGTGACCAAATGAGTTAAGTCCCCACGATATGAATGCATGTCCCCAACTTGACACTTGTCATGTTTGGAAGCTACTTTGGTCCACTTGTCCCCAACTTTAGAACATAGGATAAAACAATTATCCATACTTTATGTTTTAGGAAATATTGGTATAATATTCCTTTTTGGCCTAAGCTCTCTAGCTTACCCCTTTCCTTAATGTTTGGCCCTCCCTTTCCCTAATTGGTGAAGTTCAGTCCCCCATCTCTTTTATCATGGTCAATCTGCGTGCAACGATGCATTTTATATTAATCATGAGACATGTACAAAATAGGTGCACTGGCCTTTAACATCTAGGTGCTCCGGCCTAATACCAAAACATAAGCATCCCAACTTATAATAACTGACTCACCAGCCTATCACACATATCATATACATGAGGCTCACTGGCCTCAATACTGCACGCACTTTAGTTACTGCGCACAGTATCCAGGAATGTGTACACTACATCTTTTTACTGCGCAGTGCATGCACACACTATGCCGTGAAAGGTGCATTACAAAATGATGTCAAAACAACTCACCAGCTTAAGTATACTTACTTTAAATTTACAATTGGGTTTGGCCGAGGGATATTACAAACTCAATTTATTATCTTTTGGACTTGGATGGTTTTGATTATAGCCTCTCAAAAGATGGACTAGCATCTTGTTCACCGCTCTTTGTTTTCCCATCTATTTGGGAATGGAAGGTTGTGGATATTTTCAACTTCTTGTGCATTTCCATAATAATATATAAACCATCATAATAAGATATGAACCAACATTCAAATAGAAGATACATCAAAGAAGAATACTAATTTATATTATTAGTATATCCTACACATTGAAAGAGAAACATGATTGTCTCATCAATTAGTCCACAAAAGAATAAAAATGTATCACAGTTAGTACACAATGCAGTATGGAAATAGTAAGCTTCAATTCTTTTTTGTCACTGCCTGAGAAAAAGAGTGCCATATTTCTTTGTATGATTAGTCCATCATGACTCTCATGAACTTTCGTGTGATTATCTGTAATGCTACAAGGAACCCCTTGCCAAGTCAATTTCCAATCATTGCCTCCGACCTCAAGGATGTAGTTAATTTTTGTAGCTTCAACATCATCTCCCATGAAATGTAGAAAAGATATATATACAAGAGATTTGCCAAATTGAAAAGCTTAAAAATGTAGACAAAAGTATTTCCCAAAACAATTTAATACCTGCAAATGGAACAATTGATAAACATCAATGAATAGACTCACCAACTTCCAAAGCAAGGAATAAAGAAAAAAAGAGTCCATATTCCAAATGACTGCTCACATGTCATGGAATAACTAGCACCTTCAGACTTTAGATACATATCAACTAAAAAATGAGAAATTTTGTTACAAGGATGACATATTAACATTCCACTAACCCTCAAAAAGTGACCAAAAAATAGATGGTGTTTTGCACTTTAGGTGAGGTCATTGGACCTACTTCAAAATAAGATTTTTCTTATGAATTGTCTAGAGAAAAGATATATCAAAAAATTGCAAAGAAAATCATCATACCATCAATAATCAATAAAGTAATAATTTTGTAGATTGGATTGTCATAAACCCTCAAACAGTGACCCTTTAAACACAATCTGACTTAGAAATCTAAGAGTTTATCATATGCAATGGATATATGTTGGTGGATTAAAATATATCGGTGCCTAATCCTTGGGAAATGGAGTAAAATCACTTTTATACTTGGAAGATTTGATTAAAGACAATATTTAACCAATGAAAATGCTCAACGCATCAGTTCTCTTTAGTTATAATAGTGTTGCAAATTCAAATTCCAATGAGCATACTAAGATCATAAAGATGCAGTAGTAATTTTTTTATATTTGTGTTTCATCACATAACATCAGATTATGATATATGAAGAAAAATACATATTTCTATTAGGAGCAAAAACCCAGGTACATAACGTAATCTAGATCTGAAATTAAGGGTTTTTGAGAGGACAAAGGAGTCAATTTCAAAGCTTTACAGGTGGAAAATCACCAAGTTTATTGGTCACTGATATAGTATTAAAATGGGCACCCATTGTAGACCAAAATATTTTTATTTATATCCCTTCCTTTACATGCTTTAAATTAACAGAAGGTCTCAAAAAGTTGGAAAATCTGGTCACTAGTTATTGGTTTTCTTGGTTTTGTTAAGGAGTTGTGGCTATGGTACTATTTGAAAATAACATATAGTGGAAATTAAAAAACTAGTAGATGGGAGGGTTTAGCTTTAGTGGAATGGATTATTGGAGATGAGAATGTATATCAATGGAGATATGGGCAATATTGGAGCTACACCCGTCCGTTGGGAATCTTTCTATGGTAGAAGAGGATGTTTCTTCCCTCATCCTAAAGATACCTGACATATACTTAGTCAACAAAGTGATAATATATTAACAATTGATATGTAAAAGAGTTGAAATTATAGCACATGTCAAACCTAGAAAATCACCAATTGGAGAGTTGTCATCTAATGGAGCATGTTCCAAGGGAGGAAGATCACTAGAAGAAGATCATATGTTTGTAATATAAGAATGCAATATTCATTAGAATCCATATTGGAATATAAAATAATACAGACTTGAAACATGGATTACATCAATTGGGAGTCCCACCAAATGTACCTGTAATGGTAAGAAAACTAGAATGACATTGCATCTATCTACGTCCTTGGATTGAAGCAACAATAGTGGATTGTTGCACCCCTACAAACATCCACCTATTTCTCCATTAAAAACATGGTGATGTATATATATACTAATCTTAACATATTGATCTCACCACTCTACAAAACTCACCTGGGACAATAGAGGATGCATTTTTGGCACGAGGACGACCCCGCTTGTTGAGGTGTGGAAAATGAAATGGTTCATATTCAGATTCAGAATCAGTTTCCAATCCGCAACTTCTATTGCCTCTTTTGTTTTTCTCTTTAAGGCTAAGGAAGCTCTTATTCCTCTTGAAAGATGTCTCAAAATATCCCAACCCAAGAGTGAAATCATAATCCATAATGTTAAGATTGTTGGCATCATCCAACATTTTTTTTTAACAAAACCAATCAACTGTTCAGTCTTGCTCAAAGTGGAAGGAGGATTGTTTCGAAAAAACTCTAGGTAGCCAAACAACTCTTCTCTAGACAACTGAAGTCCCTCAACATATTGATCAACATTGTCTCTAGCCATAATAGTTGTTCTAGCATCTACATCAAAGCTTTACACCTCTATAATTATCTCAGGAGGGGCATTGAATGAATTGGGTGTTGCATCCTGGTCTAATAAAGGGTTTGAATCCCCTAAAGAAGAATACAACCAATCCATCTTTATGGAGTGCTTACAAATGTTGTCGGAAATAGACCATGGGAAATTACAAGCTATAAAATTTGTATGATACCGGGTGACAAGATATTGCTTATCGGGCTTAGTTTGACTTCTAACCCAGTAAGCGTGAGAATATTCTCATGAGGTTTTCAATCACTATCTGGAATTCTTCTAGACTTTTCTATTGATGATTCAAGATGTTTCTCTTTCTTGTAGTTGTTCAAATACCCTTCTTTTTTCAAAATTTCCTTGAACCGGTAACAAGGTTCAACATTTGTCAAGAGGATATAGAGCAACAAATCCATACTACGATCACATTTACATCTTCGATCAGATAGAAAGTTTGTCTTCAAGTAACTATGGTATGACTCAACAACAATGTTTGTATCCGAATTTGCATGGGTAAAATCTTGGCATCCTTTGACCCACATCTCTAAATATAAAAATCAAGTTAGTGGATATATCTCATGTTTATGAAACACAAAAATGGAAACAAAAGAAAGAGTATGTCAACTTACTAATCTTATCACGGACAACCCAATTCTTCTGAAAATTGTCCAAAAAATTGTCTTCATTTGCAATTTGTTGAAAAAATCTTCGATTGCATTGCCCAATTCATCTTTGGAACAATTATTCATGATATAACCTAGCTCATTGAACATCTCTTTCAATTTGTTTGGACTACTTGCCAATCGATTCACATTTTTTAGCCACGCCCTTCATACATGCGAAACACACAAGATCACTTCATTCCTATGATCCTCCTACCACATTCAATTCATTTTAGGTGAGACATTTTTCGAATAAATATAAGTTGCAATGTAAAATAACAAAATTGAAGTTACCTCAAAGTTGTGATTTCATCCAATGCATCGTCAACCATGAAGGCATTCACTTTCCAATTAGGATGGATTTGGTAACACCTATGCATGATGTGCTCCAACCATAGTCCAATATATTTTGATGTGTTTCATGATGTCACCACCCATGCAACTAGAACCCCTCTTTGTTGTTCATCGAAAGCCACGAGTGTGTACGGTTGATACTGTCATATCAAAAAAACATATGTAGTCCAATTTAGGTCACTGATAATATTGAACTAGACAACCCAAATGGTTATACTAAATCAATCATTGACAACACACTCACCCCATATTTATTCATATTGAATGTTGAATCCATGGCTATTATGTGATAGCCTAACCATCATATCCAACATTCATTTTTTTTGGATTCCAGCTATGAAATGGACATATCCACCATTGGGATTCTGGTAAAAGAAAAAATCATCCTTGTGTTTTTCATACCAAAGGTTCACACTCTTTTCATCCTTTTTGTTCAACTGGAAGTTCCTATCCATCAAAAAATTCTATATATTCACAACATCTTTTATGCACAAGAAAAAATCCCTATCTCTATCTACCACATCCATGTCAACATATTTATTTATGTTCATTTTACACACTGTGTCAATAGGCACTTCAAAAAACAAAAATCTTTCCACGTAAGAAACTATGTCCCTTGAAAGCCTTGTCTTATGCTTGGACCTAGACTCACTTTAAGTGTCATGTTTGACATGACAGGGCCATCCATTCTCATCTTCATTCTCATACATGTTATACGTCAAAATCACTATATCAAGGGATTGAACCCTAACCTTTATAATAAAATGGCACTGACAACCCCTCTTTTGCACAAATGATTGCGTTGTGTATTTTCCTCTATTCTCCCATGGGTCGTATGAGAACGAATAATTGCATAAGAAATTTTCAAATGTCAATACATATGAGAAATGATAAAGTGATATTGTTACCAACATCTAATCAATGCACTTTTAAAATACTTACAACTCATATATCAAGGAAGCACTAGCCCCCAAGCTTGGGGACTTGTTTTGTCGATGAATGAAAGTGCATGGAGCTATAGGATTCTTTTCTTCTCCTCTAATAAAGTTAGGAACTATACCTAAATGTATTTTTCAGCCTAATCAATGCTCAACTCATTTCCATATACTTCATACCAGACCAAATCATTACTAGAAAAGATGATATTGTCTTTTGGGTCTTGCACCTCAAGTTCCATGATAGTCTTCCATTTCTTTACCATTTTGTATCAATGTCTACAATTAATGTGCAAAAATATTAGGAAAAATGTCTATCCATTCACAATATTTTCATTTTAAGCTATCTCTTACAGTTAGAAATGATAATATTCTAAATAACTCAATTTATTGTCATAAACAAACACTCTGATATATTGAACTAGGGCTCCAATAGAAGATGGCACTAGAGAAAAAACCCATGCACATTGATGCAGTCCAAACATCTTCTGATGCACATGGATGAAATAAATCTTCTCAAAGGAATTGGTACAGATTTAAATTAACAGACTAGATTTAAACTTCATAGGAAAAGTGTTTATTTGAAGGCTCCTTGTCATTATTACTATGTGTCGTAAAATATACTACAAACGAGCAATGCATATTTAAATTGCTTGATGCTGAACTATAATGAGTCACCTTGTTTTTTCTTGTGCAGTCAAAGGAAGAGGATCTTGATTATAAGCCTATAAGAAGAGAGAGGAAACCAAATAGGAAAGTATGTGCACGGGATTTGACTATGGAAGATGTACCCAATGGATTGATGGAGATTCATGCACATGCGAAGGATGATTTTTCTAAGGTGTTTTGTTAGGTGGACACTTCCGGACAAGTCGAGTCTAGTTTGTCATATTTTGGGATAGGCCAGCCCAAGAGAAAATATGTCAAGAAAATGAAGAACATGGCAGAACTAGTGAGCCGTTTGGGATTCTTTTTGAGTTATTTTTCTAGTAACTTGTTAGTTGTAGGTCAAATTTTTTATTCATTGTTGTTCTAGTTATTAGTCTGTAAATGAAGCTTGCCTGCAATGAAATTGTTTTTTCAATTTAAAGTTACATGCTTTTTAATTTAAAGTTACATGCTTTTGGTGTCTACCCTTGAGCAAACACTAACCATGTAGAATTAATTAGCATCATTTTTGTGAGGAGTTTGATTTCCCATTGTGTTATTTGTATTTATGTGTGCAATTTAAATTTATGACACCGTCGATGAGTATTTGATATACATTTTGTGGATTCTTTGCATTCTTAAGTGTTATTTGTCAGCTACTAGTGAACTTTTTGTATTTGCATTTAACTTCCATGTGTAATTCATACCCTAAATACTACTCCCAAGTTTGTGTGCAATTTAATCTATAATTGATCATTAACAATTGATCATGATTAGAAATCTCAATATATCCAATGAACTTTATCTAGTTATAAGTAGTATTTGCCTTCAAATTACAATGCAAGCCTCAATTTTGTTCGAGTTACTTCACACACACCTATGATTTATTTTTCCTAAGGTTATTCCTTGTTTATTAGTCATAATTAGTCATTATCCAGTCTCCTATATTTTAGGGGAGAATATTCCACCTGGAGAATATTCTCTTTCAGTTGACACTTCAGTTTGACTAGTTGAGTTGAGTTTATATGTTGCATTGATTTTGTCACCATGCAACATTGGGATCATCACCAACTCACTACTCTTTGTTCAGTGAGTTAACTGAAGACTAGTTGACTAGTTAACTCAACTAGGTGGCAGTACACTCCTGTAACTGCCTAAGAGACTAGACTAGGTGGAAGTTTACTCTTGTAACTGTTGGTGTGTGTCCAGATCAATCTATACCACCACTATGGCTCATTAGTTACTCATGTGTCATATATCTATTGTAAATTATTCACTCTTTGAGTGTGGAATAGGGTTAATGAGAATTCTTTCTATTCTTTCTCTCTTTTTTTTTTTTTTTCCAATTCTCTCTGCAAATGTGTGTATCATTGTTTAAATAGATCTATTCTATGCAGGTTCAACACATTTACATGGTATCAGAGTCAACTGACTTCTAAGAAAAATCTACATCAAAATTGTTTGCAGGTACAAAATATTGAAGACAAAAAAAAGATGGATTATTTGCCATAAATATTTCTCACGCCTCATAACTATTTGGAATGGAAGCCAAAAATTCTTCTTATGCTCAGATGCAGAGGCTTGTACTAAATAACTATGGCAATGGAAGTAGAGTCTAATTCTGTTGATGAGAGAAACAATTTTCTCAATAGACAAGATATGGCGATATGATGTATCCTCTATTTTATTTCTCCAGAAATTCTCCATCAAGTATATGATGACTCACAAGAATTCACTCCAAATGAATTATGGAGAAGATTGGAGGTTTTATTTGGGAATAAGGAAGAATTCATGCAAAATGTTGACAAGATAGAGAATGTAGAAAATCGAGTGGAAGATAAATCATATTAGTTTGAAGAGACTTCTACACAAGTATCTACAAAAACATTTATTCCATTAATTGAAGATGATGTCTACTCCATTTCAGATTTGTTTTTTGAAATTCATGTGGAAGATATATGGCATGCATTTCAGGAGTCACATGCAAACACTTTTGCATGCACCATGCATGCATCTCAGGAGACAAAAAGAGAGCCGTGCACATCAGATGCCATTATGATATTTTCTAATAAAAATTTTCATAAACAAATTGGATATTTGAATTCCTCTCGGGAAAATATCCAATTTCAAAAAAAAAAAAATCGTACGAAATGGAGTCCGGAAAACAAAGTTATGATCATTTTAAAATCAACTAAATTTCAGCATTTTTCTGGAAACGGCCGCACGGTTTTCAAAATTTCATCCAAAATTTATTTGGATATTTTTCATTACAAGAATATAAAGTGGATATGTGTGGAAATCTCAATGATGCATATAATTCATCATATCCATGCAGACATCTACATCTTCAACAAAATCTTCAACGAGCACAAACTTACATAGTTGCGAGGTCTTCTTGGAGTGAGGGACATGGTTGCTTAGCAACTGTTTTTTTGTTCCTTCTCATTTTTTATTTTATGCATTGTAATTTGAGTGGGGGTTTTGTTCCCATGAGGTTTTCCCTCTTTCCTCATTTAGTTCAGTGTATCTTTTGTATTTGGGCACCTAACATGGCCTCGTAGCCAGGACCCATTTTTTATTTTCACCATAGTGATGTCCACGGGGGGTGTTGGAGTTACTTCACACACACCTAGGATTTATTTTTCTTAAGGTTATTCCTTGTATATTAGTCATAATTAGTCATTATCCAGTCTCCTATATTTTAGGGGAGAATATTCCACCTGGAGAATATTCTCTTTCAATTGACACTTCAGTTTGACTAGTTGAGTTGAGTTTAGATGTTTCATTGGTTTTGTCACCATGAAACATTGGGATCATCACCAACTCAGTACTCTTTTTTTAGTCAGTTAATTGAAGACTAGTTGACTAGTTAACTCAGCTAGGTGGCAGTTCACTCCCATAACTGCCTAAGAGACTAGACTAGGTGGCAGTTTACTCTTGTAACTGTTGGTGTGTGTCCAGATCAATCTAGACCACCACTATGGCTCATTAGTTACTCATGTGTCCTATATCTATTGTAAAGTATTCACTCTTTGAGTGTGTAATAGGGTTAATGAGAATTATTTCTATTCTTTCTCTCCTTCTTCTTCTTTTTCCAATTCTCTCTACAAATGCATGTATCATTGTTTAGCTAGATCTATTCTTTGTAGGTTCAACACATTTACAAATGCCAATGGCTAGATTGGATTGTTAATCAACTCAATTAGTTTAGATAGAAATTGAATGGACAATTGACATTGTCTTTGGTTTTTTATTAGTTCTTCATGCAAGGTGGGGTTGGGAAAAACAAGGCAGTGATGCAACAATACCAAGAAAAAGATGAATATTTCATGTGTGTGTGCCTTCAAAAGAATGGCTACAATGTACAATGAAAATTAGGTTTGGCTTCATCAATGTGACTTCGAAAATACATAATATTGATTGCAAGCCACAAAGTAGACTTAAGGAGTGCTTCATTGGTTGATGAGGTGGGATATTGTATTGGAAGAAATGGAACAACATAGATTTTGTGACGAGTGGTTCATTCCTCCTCATAGTCTACTATTATTATTTGTCTTCTATTGGAAAACAACTACAATGCCCCGGTGGAGAAGTGGATCCATCTCAACTATTAGGATTGGTTATTTCACAAGTATAGTAGTTATAAAACCCATGATTGGCTAAAATTTATCTCGGAACCTATGTTTAGTTGATGGACTCTTCTCACTAAGATAAATTAACGAGTACAAGATCTAAAAAGCATTAATTCCTATTCATTCATTTTGCTAAAACCATGTTCTTGTAGGTTGTTTACATACTTTGTGACAACCCAAGAGCTACAAGCGACATGGTGGGATATGGTCCAAACTATCCTCTCCAGGTTCATCATAGAGCCTCCTCCATTGTATCATACAAAGATGATTCACCATTCTTTAGTTGTAGAGGAGGATATGCCACATGGTTCGACCACCAAGGAAATGATCAGAATGTTTTAGTTGGGGCTCTTGTTGGAGGACTTGATCACAATGATAGCTTTGCAGATGCAAGAGACTACTATGAGCAAACATAAATTGCAACCTACAACAATGGTCCAGTCGTGGGAATTTTAGCTAGACTTCAAGGTGGAAATGTTGGAGACAACCAACTTCTCCGAGGTATTATTATCTTATAGGATGAAATTAATTTGGTTTTAGTTTGTTTCAGTCATGTTGATGGTGATGCGTTAAATGGTTGTTCTACTAGCAGTCATTGTGCCTAAGCCTGGATGAAGTTCGAGATCTTCTTCTCGAACTACAATTATGAAGACAAAGCGCTATCCTTGCACTCTCCTGCACCTAAATAGAGTTCTCTTCTTCCTACTTTCCCATAGAGTAAGTTCTCCTAATAATAAATTTTGGCTACCACAATTCAACTTCAGCAGGAATGAGCCAAGGAAAAAATATAAAAAAAATGTTGGTAAAAATAATGCAATGTAACATAAGAAAAACAACCTCAATCCTGGCCAAACAGGGGAAAAATTCAATACTAGTTTTGAATTTTACAGTCAAACTCTACTTTGAATTTTACAGTCAAACTCTACTTTGAATTTTACAGTCAAACTCTACTAAAATTTAAAATATTAATTTATATAGTTTTTATGTTTTACTTTCCTCATGCCTTAATTTTTGTTGCACTTAGTGGTAGTTGACATAAATAAATAATTGTTTGTAAATAATTGAGAAAATAACTAAAAATGTTGATTGTGCTATGAAAACACTGTGATTTTCATGCAATAATGTGGGGTGAAAACTAAAAATGTTGATTGTGTTATGAAAAAACTTTGATTTTCAAGCAATAATGTGGGTTGAAACTATGCAATTGCTGCTATAATAATTCCTTGGTGATTGTTCAATACAAAAACAATATTAATATTGTTTTATTGTTCACAGTCAGAGGATGTTAGGTTGGCTATCTTGTAGAGGCTCATGAGTTCTTAGAGTTAGGAAATACATAGTACATATATGTTGCATCTATCACCAATATATCTTCAGACCATACACTAGAAATTGTTGACCTCTCTATTCGAAGACTGTATGGTACTTTATGGGGTCTCTCCAAAACAGATGCCAACAATTTGTATTATTTTCTAAGTGGTCAAAGTCACTCCCTCCTAGTCAAAGTATGGATTTTGTGTACATTCATGTGTTACCCTCCCGTGACAATTTCATCTTTGAAGTGGGTTCATACTTGTATGTAAGCCCTCATTTGAAAAATTGTTGGAACAATTTTGTAAGAAATTGTCAATGTGACAAAACACAATGCTATGTTGGATGCAGAGTTTGATGCAAACTGCATTACAAACTTAGCATCTATAATAATTTTTTTTGGGTGATACTGACATGAAACAAATTCCAAATGATGCCCCGTTGGGGAGCACAACAGGTCTTTATGTGTATTTTCTTTCATAGGTATGCACACAATCAACTTTTCAACCTGGGTGTACCTTGACAAAATCAATAATAGTCATGTTTACTAGTCACCACAATTTCTTTATTTGGGAAGAAGATGAGCCTAATCCACAAAGGATTAAAACCAATAATCTTCCATGTAAACAAGAATGCAAATTTTTCTAAAATAGAGGATTACAGGTCTGAAATAGAGGATTACGCCCAATTTCTCTAATTCCATATCCATTTTTGAGAACCCCTGTCATTGAATCAAGAACCCACTTTCACTTTCCTTCATGCTCACTTTATTTGATTCCATCTCTGTTTTTTAGAACCCCCTGTTACTAATCTCGTATCTCAAGAGAGCAAAGAATGAAAATGTGTATTCTTCTCCTTAACAATTCAATGCCTGTCTACATTTTCCTTCTTGCATACTCACTCCTCCTTCGTTCCTCAATATTATGTTTATGTACTCACAATAACGTATGTCATGGGGTTAGTAAATGTGGGCACCTTTATTTAAGCTATCATTTCTGTAAGAAAATCAGCGGCTATGGCGATCCTGAGATCCAGCTTAACAATTTTCATCACCAGGATCATTTTCGCAGGTTTTGATATGGAACGTGGGCATGCCTATCTAACATGAGACTGAAGAGTGTTTCAAACAATTATTCTTTTGGTTAATTTGGTATGGCCTCAGTCAAACCTACTTAGCAGGAGTTTCGCCTATTGGTAAATCAAAAATTTAGTAAGCGAGTTTTGTATCGCTGAGTGGTAGCTGGTTTGGTTAGGCGCATGCAGTTTGTCTCCGTCCTCAACAACTTGCTTCATTCTATGGAAGGTTTTCCGCATCAAATTCAGCATGTATTGGTCTATGGAAGGGTATCCGCAATAGCTTGTTTCGGTCTATGAAAGGAGAAGAGCAGGTCCCGATCGTAGTTTAGGACAGACGAGGTTGGGCACGGGAGGTTCAAACAGGACATCAGCCTGCATTGAATGCATGGATAGGACGTGAAGCTGTTGTGATGAGGACCGTGGAACGAGGCGACGAACGGGAAGGCATGGAATGGTGGGAACGACAAGAAGGAGCATGGTAACGATGACAACTTCATGGAACAACAATGGGTTCTACAAGATGGGCTCCCGATGTTGGATACGCCCCATCACCCGGCTTCGAGGAAGCCATTTCATAGAACAAATACCCTACGCCTATAGATATAGATATTTGCACAAATTAATTAATGATCAATTCAAGAGAAAAAATAAGTAAGTTAGAGCTAATTAAACACACAATTATTCTTTTTCTTCCAAATAAGAAAACTTAAATTCTTGTGAACTTCCAAGTTTTTTGAAAATCCATAATAAAGTGTAGTTTGTTCCCTAAAAGGGTGCCTTTCCATGAGATAGGGGTAAGAAAGATTCCCATACAAAATTTATAACCTTAGTTCTACATAAATTTAGTGAAGCTACATACCCAAAACACATGTTTAAGGTTTTTAGGGTAACTATAAAAGGGGCATTTGGGTTCGTGGATATAAAAAGTTGACCAACCAATGGTGAAGAAACAAGCCTCAAAGGATGAGGCACTAGAAAAAAAAACCTTATTTGAGTTTGACCAAAGCTTTCCAAGATTTTGATACAAAATTTATATCCTAGTTCTACACAAATTTAGTGAAGCTACATAACCAAAACACATGTTTAAGGTTTTTAGGGTAACTATAAAAGGGGCATTTGGGTTGGTGGATATAAAAAGTAGACCAATCAATGGTGAGGAAACAAACCTCCAAGAATAAGGGACTAGATAAAAAACTATATTTGGGTTTGACTAAAGTTTTCCAAGTGAAAGCACCCGAGCTAATTACTTAAATTTGTGTCTCTAAGTTTTGTTTAACAAAACATCTAAGATAGGTTAATGGTAAATCCATCTAGAACAATCTGTAGGATTATATTTGGAATTTTTTTAGTTCTAATGATTTTACTAGGCTAATGGAGATTACATCTTGGGTGTCTAAGTTTAGTTCCTTAACTTACTTAAAGATAAATTTATTATGATTGTCTAATCTAAATGTTTTTTTTTAAGAACTAAATCTAAATAAAACTCAAAGGAGAGTTAGGGTTCACGTGATGCTCTAAAGATTGCATAAAATCTTGAATCCATGACAAATTTAATATTAGTCTCCTCACAATTAATTTGGTGTAGGTATCTATAATTGGTTGCCTACAATGTTAGCATAAGGCTTCGTTAGCACGCTTTCCAAAGAATTGGAAAAAAAGCCTTCATCCCCACTCCCTCCATCTCTATTAGAACACTGCCCAAAGAACTAAAAAAACCTCTACTCCCTCCACCTCCTTTATCACACTTACCAATGAACTAACAAAAGATACCTCCATTAACACGCTTACCAATGCTAGCGACTCCCTCCACCTCTGTTAACACGCTTACCAATGAACCACAAAAGCTACCTCCATTAACACGCATACCAATGCTAGTGACTCCCTCCACCTCCATTAGCAACTGACAAAAGATACCTCCATTAACACTACCAATGCTAGCAACTCCCTCCACCTCTGTTAACACGCTTATCAATGAACTGACAAAAGCTACCTCCATTAACACGCTTACCAATGCTAGCGACTCCCTCCACCTCCGTTAACACACTTACCAATGAACTGACAAAAGCTACCTCCATTAACACGCTTACCAATGGTAGTAACTCCCTCCACCTCCCTTAACACACTTATCAATGAACTAACAAAAGCTACCTCCATTAACACGCTTACCAATGCTAGCGACTCCCTCCACCTCCGTTAACATGCTTATTAATGAACTGACAAAAGCTACCTCCATTAACATGCTTACCAATGCTAGCGACTCCCTCCACCTACGTTAACACGCTTATCAATGAACTGATAAAAGCTACCTCCATTAACACGCTTACCAATTCTAGTAACTCTCTGCACCTCCGTTAACACACTTACCGCCTCCATTAACACGCTTACCAATGCTAACGACTCCCTCCACCTTCGTTAACAAGGTTACCAATGAACTGAAAAAAACTACCTCCATTAACATGCTTACCAATGCTAGTGACTCCATCCACCTCTGTTAACACCCTTACCAATGCACTGACAAAAGCTACCTCCATTAACACGCTTACCAATGCTATGGGGATGCTAGTGACTCCCTCCAACTCCGTTAACACGCTTACCAATGAACTAACGAAAGCTACCTCCATTAAGTGTGTTAATGGAGGTATCTTTTGTCAATTCATTGGTAAGCGTGCTAACTAAGGTAGAGGGAGTCGAGGTTTTTTTAGTTCTTTGAAAAGTGTTCTAACGGAGATGGAGGGAGTGGGGAGAGTGCTAACGGAGATGTGGAGCAAGCTTTTGTGGGGAGTGGGGACAAAGGGTTTTTTCCAATTCTTTGAAAAGCGTGCTAGGTAAGAAAGATTTTGGGAGGAGAGTGCCAACAAACATGGGGAAGCTTTTGTGGAATGGAGAGAGTGCCAACGGAGATGGGGAGTGTGCCTCGGAATCAAGAAATGTGGGGAGTGAGGATTAAGGTTTTTTTCCAATTCTTTGAGAGCCTACTAATCAAGAAATCAATAAAGGAAGTGAAGACCCTATTTATGGCATTCACGAACGCAGACTCCATCAGTGATGGGACTGGTCTAGTGAAGCTGATATCATGGCATTCAGTCAGTGATGGGACCGGTCCAGTGAAGCTGATATCGTGTTTACGAGATGAAAGTTTAACAGATATCACAACCTCATTCTCTACTTCGCAGTATGATGATGTGTTTTATTTTTTCGTGCAAAATCTTAGATTTGTGTAGACTGGCGTGGCCAAACCTGGTGTGATTGCTATACCGCAAAGCAGAGAGCAAGTGTATGATTTGTTGTTTGGAGCACGTTTGGGAGATTGTTATTGGGGCGGTGGAAGAGACACAGGATCAACATTTGGTTTGGTTTTGAAGAGAGACAGCAGAGCAGCCTGGAATTGAACGTTGGAGGGGATCAATCAATCTGAGGATAAGGAGCAGGTATCTTGTTTGCAATTTGTTGTTTATTTACAGGTATACTCAGAGTAGATGAGAGGAACACCTTCGTTTCTCACCGGCGACCATGAAAGGAAATGCTCCGGTGAACCCAACAGAGATGAGCTAAACTCCATTGAAATGCCTTAGAGCAGTTAATCACAACTCTGGCGATATGAGCAGAGGGAATGTTAGAAGCTCAGTTGGTACACCCGGAAACCATCACAACAAATTCATAAGGTTGGGTGATGTTGTAGCAGAATAAAAACAATCAAAATCAGAGAAATAATGTCAAGAAGGTTATGTGCCAGCAAGATCACCTCCCCAACAGTCCTCAAAACAGCTGCAGGAAACCCTTTTGGCGCTATCTCATCATCCAGAATTCAATGTGGGTTCAGTGCCTTACACCATAGATGTTATAACTGTATCAATACATGGTTTAAGCTCTACATGTTTATGTTCGTGATATTCTACACAATTTCTATAAATATTCATGCGATATAAATGGTGTGGAAGTTTCCGAGATCATTGTTTTTTTCTCTCATCTATCATGATCCACAATCGGAGGATAAGGAGCAGGTTTTATTTATTTGCAATTTGTTATTTATTTGGTTTGTTTTAATATTCTGATATGTTGTAGATGGAGACAAGAATGCCAAATCACTTGCCGAATGTGGAAAGCCACAAATACATACGCATGGCAGTGCAGATATAGAGAAAGACATGTATCGTGTTATTTACAATTCGCTTAGTTTTAAGGTTTCAGATTTTAAATACACTATTTTAAATTAACACTAACTCTGTACGTTCGTTTTACCTTCCTGTATAATAATGTTTACTGTACCTTAGTTTTTCCTTCCTGTATAATAATGTTTAAGATAAAATTGGAAGAATTAATTCACACAACACAAAACGTTTTCATTGCTTAACAAACAAATGGGGGTTACATATATAGCATGCAGATCACTCACTCAAGTGGATCTGATTAGCTAAAAATAGTAAACCTAGAAACTCACAGTTACAACACTCATAGTTGAAACTAACTATTACAACAGTAATAGTTAACCTAGAAACTCACGATTACAACAGTTATAAGCATTATCTCTAACACCCTCTCTTAATGCTTACATTACAAATATTTCAATCACAAATTACAAAACATAACAAAATGTTACAACACTAGAACTTTCATCTGTCTGTCTGATCTGGTCTTCCTCAGCACTGAAACCCACTCTGCAATCACACGGCTTCCGCTCTTTCTTCTCCCTCTTCTTCGAGCTACCCATTGACACACTTAAAGTCAAAACGCCTGTGACCATCATTGTAGCATTTGTATACTGGACAATTTGACAACTCGGCTCATCGGGGCTTCCGTGATAAAAGTTGACAATTATTGATGCATTCTATGAACTTGCCTTCATCTGTCGGATTTTTGCTTTTGGCTATCCTTCAGTA
>ML779615.1:642922-655117 GCA_009831015.1 Picea engelmannii | reverse complement strand
TGCAAATCTTATTCAATGCTCCACATATGCATGCATGCAAATCTTATTCAATGCTCCACATATGCATGCATGCAAATCTTGAATGACTCATAAAACTCACGCTTCCTCTTTCAACGCTCCAACAGAAAACAAAATTTATGTTTTACATGCACCAAATCACTCCATAAAAAAAAACATACTATTTGCACCACGCACCAATTCTTAACTCATGCAAATCTCACGAGTCCACGCAGTAGCTCCATCATGCAAATCTCACGCAGCTCCACCCGTTCTCACGGCCTGCTCATCAACATAAAGAACCCACACGTTTTCTTCTATTCGTGAATTTGCACTTCAGCCTTCACGCATACGCTCGAAGCTAGCAGCAGTCTCTTTAGCAGAAACCACAGAGCACAGCCCGCCTCTCTCCTTCTAGCTCTGATACCAAGATAAAATTGGAAGAATTAATTCACACAACACAAAACGTTTTCATTGCTTAACAAACAAATGGGGTTTACATATATAGCATGTAGATCACTGACTCAAGTGGATCTGATTAGCTAAAAATAGTAAACCTAGAAACTCACAGTTACAACACTCATAGTTGAAACTAACTATTACAACAGTAATAGTTAACCTAGAAACTCACGATTACAACACTTATAAGCATTATCTCTAACAGTTTATTGTACGTACCTTCGTTTTTCCTTCCTGTATAACAGTGTTTATTGTATCTTTGTTTGTAGGGTTTCATATTTTAAATACAATATTTTAAATTAACATTAACTCTGTATCTTCGTTTTTCCTGTATAATGATGTTTACTGTACTTTCGTTTTTCGTGCCTGTATAATAATGTTTACTGTACCTCGTTTTTAGGGTTTCAGATTTTAAGTACACTATTTTAAATTAACACTAACTCTGTACCTTCGTTTCTGCTTCCTGTATAATAATGTTTACTATACCTTAGTTTTTCCTTACTATATAATAACGTTGACTGTATCTTCGTTTTTAGGGTTTTAGATTTTAAATACAGTAATTCTATGATAATGTTTACTGTATCTTAATTTTTCCTTACTGTATAATAATGTTTACTGTATTTTCTTTTTTAGGGTTTCAAATTTTAAATACACCATTTTAAATTAACAGTAATTCTTTACCTTTGTTTTTTTTTCCTGTATAATAATATAAACATTATTTGTTATTGTTATGTAGAATTATTTGTGTAATAGGAAAATCCCAGAGGATATATTCTGTGCTCCATTGTTAAGATAATTGGCTGAAATCTATTGACGATATATTTCTTGATCTTCAATAACAAGTTACACCTTAGTAATCTTTATAAAAAAAAATTGTCAGTTAAAAATATATTAATTTTTTTCATGTACAGTAGAAAGTATATATTAATAAAAATAATTTATTTTTTTGGAAGAGGTTGACCTCCTTCTCAATTTTCCTAAGGATATTATGGCCAAGGCTATATATTTGAACTGTTTTTCTTTGTGAGTGTATTTTTCTGTGTTACTGTATTTTAGTTTTTATTTATTTTATATTATGTTATGTTTTTACATCATATCTTTTATAATATGGTGATGTAATGGGTTTAATAATTAATAATATGTAATTGAATATTTATATAAATTTTTAATAATATGATGATGTAATGACAATTTAAATGAAAATATGGTGATGTCATTTAAATGAAAATATGGTGAGGTAATGAGAATTTAAATTAAAAAATAATAATAGACATTGTTGTGATGGTTTAAAAAATTAAGAACATTTATATAGTAAGATTAAGATTATTTGTATGTTTGATAAAATTCTGTGATTTAAAACTTGTTTATATTTGAAAGTTTTTTTTAATAATTTGAGAGAGGATGATTTTGACAAATGGTAATATTAAGATTATTTGTATGTTTGATAAAATTATGTGATTTAAAGTGGTTTATATTTGAAAGATTTTTTTAATAATTTGAGAGGATGATTTAGGAATTTTAAAAGTTATTTTTTTTTAATAATTTGAAAATAAAATAAATGATGATTTATTTATGTTTGAAAGATTTTTTTTAAGAATTTTATCAGTTAAAATTTTTAATAATTTTAAAATGGAATGATGTATTTATGTTTGAAAGAATTTTTTTAATAATTTGAAAATAGCATAATGGTTTTTTGAAAAGTTATTTATTTATTTTTATTAATTTGAAAATGAAATAATTGATGATTTATTTATGTTTGATTTGAAAATGGAATGATGTATTTATGTTTGAAATAATATTTTTTAATAATTTGAGAATAACATAATGATTTTTTGTAAAGTTATTTATTTATTTTTAATAATTTGAAAATGAAATAATTGATGATTTATTTATGTTTATGGAATTTTTTTTGGAATTTTATCACTTATGTTTTTTAATACTTTGAAATTGGAATAATCAATTTTTTTAATAATTTGAAAATGGAATAATTGACGATGTATTTATGTTTGAATTTTTTATTTTAATAATTTGAGAATAACAAAATGGTTTTTTGAAAAGTCATTTATTTACATTTAATATTTTTTTTTTTTTTAAATAAAAAAGAGGGTAGTACCTTCTATATTAGATAAGCACAGAACTTAGACAAAAATACAGAGTCATGGCTAAAAACCACCAAAAATACTGCCGGTATTCGGAAACCAGTATAACTGAGGGGATGATAGCAGTTTTAGCAATAATACATATAGTTGAGAAGCCCCTGTCCTACCCAAAGGAAACCATGACAGGTGCTAATGGTCCAAAAGTGCATGAAACAAAAAAGCAGTAAACAAAAGTCAGGAAATAGTAAAACCTAATCACCCATTGCGCTGTCACCTTCACCCGCCTGCCAAGTGTACCTCGCTGGAATAGCAAACTCCTGCGCGCACAGGGGACACTTATGCTGAGCTGGAGCTCCGGAGAACGCACCGAGGAGAATGTCTAAACGTTGGCTCATGAGGAGCGTCCTGAGTTCCATGTCTGCCAGGTGGCTACGTAGCTCGAAGACCAAGGCCAGGTGTTCGTTGCTAAGAAGAAAACCATGCATTCCGCCACCCGAGCCGTTGCGGGGAGCAGTCCCCGAATCCATTTCCTCATCCAAGCCAGCCGCTACCTTCCTCTGCTCCGGGCTAACCTCATTGTCCGTAGTCTTCTCAGCGTGAAACGATGGCAAGTCGCCCGGCCAGGGAGTTTCTTCAATGATACAGCCTGGGACATCATCTTCTCTAATCAAAGTACGAATGGAGCTCTCCATGGCTCGGGGTGCCTCAATGCATGGCAAGTCTCCAATGAATGGGTCCTCCTCCACTATGCAAGTGGGAAGCGCGACCTCGGGCTCAACATCCCTCACATTACTCAATTTAGAAATCAGACCTTCCCTGCTGCAGCCAGCCTTCTGCTCAACAATGGTGTCGAGCAGCCTTCGCCGCTCTTCTCGTGCTTTTTTACGAAGAATTGAGGATGCCAAAGAGAGAGTACATTCCAGTTGCTTCTTCCTGCGACGCTGCGCCCTGTGCGCATCCCAAGCCGAGCCCCGACGAGACCTCGCACGCTCTCGAACCATTGAAACCGGGTAGTGAATGCAGATATCAAGAAAAAACAGCCCAAGACTGAAAGTCCCGAACAAGAGCAGCAGCAAGTGCAAATCCCGAACAAACCGTCTCAGACGGGTTTTCCCCGAGAACAAAGATCCCTGGACGGCCTTACCAAAGTGCATAGCGAAAATGGTGAACGGTCGAGCGAATGACATGGCAAACTCGCTCTATCCTGGCTCATAATAAAACTCATAACTAGACTCCATTGAAATCTGTCCTTCCGAATCCATGACCGGTCTGAACTCGCGGGAGGAGTAAATGGTCGCACGAGGGAGCCTCGCCGTCGTATGATCCCTGCGATGGTCGGCCCCCATTGTTAATGCTAATGCGTGGGTGGCTGCCATCCACATTTAAACCAACACTTAAGGCAGCTCTTAGTGTGTGTCCATGTGTCACTGACTCTGTATGTTGTGTCACCCCATCTGGGGCTACTTTTAATAATTTGAAAATGAAATAAATGATGATTTATTTATGTTTGATTGAACTTTTGTAGGAATTTTATCACTTATGTTTTTAGTAATTTTAAATTGGAATAATTGATGATGTATTTATGTTTAAAATATATTTTTTAATAATTTGAGAATAAGAGAGGTTTTTTTACTAATGATAACGGGTTAAGAATTTTGAAAGTTATTATTTGTGTTTGGTAGAAATGTTTTAATAATTTGAGAATGGGAGAATGATTTGATTTTTTTTAGTAATTTGAAATTTGAATAATTGATGATGTATTTATGACTAAAAGATTTTTTTTAATAATTTAAGAATAAGAGAGCTTTTTTTACTAATGATGATGTGTTAAGAATTTTGAAAGTTATTATTTATGTTTGGTAGAAATGTTTTAATAATTTGAGAATGGGAGAATGATTTAATCAAATGAGATGATAATTTAAAATTTTGTTTATGTAGAGTAATGTTAAAAATACAATAGAAATAAGATATGACAATGTGATGTTTTTAAAATTCAAGTTATTTGTGTCTAATAATTTTGTAATAATTCTATAATAATTTGAGAATCAGATAATAATTTTATTTATGTTTTGGAAATACTTTTGATGAGAATTCCAAAATTGGTTCTATTTGGGGAAGATTTTTTTAAATATTTGATAATAGAATAATGAATTAAAAAATTATTTATGTAACACTCTTAAAAATACAATTAAATTTGACAATGGTTTATTTTTTCTCATCTTGTTTAAATAATATAATAATTTAAAACTAGTTTAATTTGTTTTGTTTGTAATAAATAATCTTATACTATGTTTGAGTTCACTAACTAACAAATATGTTTGCAATACATAATTTGATACTTTTGTAATAAATAATTTGCTAATGTGCTTGTGGTAAATAATTTGATACTTTTGTAATAAATAATTTGCTAATGTGCTTGTGGTAAATAATTTGATACTTTTGTAATAAATAACTTACTAGCAAAAAAAATGTGATTGTAATAAATAATTTATAATATAATTTACTTTATGTATTTGTTTGTAATAAATAATTTGACATTTACAATTTTATTTATTTTGTGTTTGCATTAAATTGTTTTTAAATTATAATAAATAGTTCACTTACTAACAAATGTTGTTTGTAATAAATAGTTTGATATTTTCTTTGAATTTACTTGGTCGGTTTTTAAGTGTAATAAATAATTCACTTACTAACAAATGTGTTTGTAAGAAATAATCTCATACTCTTTGAATTTACTTATTGATGTGCTTGTAATAAATAATTCACTTATTAACAAAATGTTGTTTGTAATAAATAATTTGATATTCTCATTGAATTTACTTAGTTGTTTTTGAACTGTAATAAATAATTCACTTACTAACAAATATGTTTGTAATAAATAATCTGATACTCTTTGAGTTACTTATTGATGTGCTTATAATAAATAATTCATTTACTAACAAATGTTGTTTGTAATAAATAATTTGATATTCTCTTTGAATTTACTTATTGATGTGTTTGTAATAAATAATTCACTTACTAACAAATGTTGTTTGTAATAAATAGTTTGATATTCTCTTTGAATTTGCTTAGTTGTTTTTGAAGTGTAATAAATAATTCACTTACTAACAAATGTGTTTGTAATAAATAATTTGATATTCTTTGAATTTAGGTTTTGATGTGTTTGTATTACTAACAAATGTTGTTTGTATTAAAAATTTTGATATTCTCTTTGAATTTACTTCCTTGTTTTTGAAGTGTAATAAATAATTCACTTATTAATAAATGTGTTTGTAATAAATAATGTAATACTCTTTGAATTTAATTAATGACGTGTTTGTAATAAATAATTCACTTACTAACAAATGTTATTTGTAATA
Organism: Picea engelmannii; assembly: GCA_009831015.1. Classification (NCBI taxonomy): domain Eukaryota; kingdom Viridiplantae; phylum Streptophyta; class Pinopsida; order Pinales; family Pinaceae; genus Picea; species Picea engelmannii. The sequence continues at coordinate 649,203 of ML779615.1, read as the reverse complement.
AATAACTTATTGATATGTTTGTATTACTAACAAATGTTGTTTGTAATAAATAATTTGATATTCTCTTTGAATTTACTTAATTGTTTTTGAAGTGTAATAAATAATTTTGAATTATTTTTGAGTAATAATAAATAATTCACTTACTAACAAATATTGATTGTAATAAATAATTTAATATTCTTTTTGAATTTACTTAGTTGTATTTGAAGTGTAATAAATAATTTAGTTACTAACAAATGTGTTTGTAATAAATAATTCACGTATTAACAAATGTTATTTGTAATAAATAATTTGATATTCTCTTTGAATTTATTTAGTTGTTTTTGAAATGGAATAGATAATTCACTTATTAATAAATGTGTTTGTAATAAATCATATGATACTCTTTGAATTTACTTATTGATGTGTTTGTATTACTAACAAATGTTGTTTGTAATAAATAATTTGATTTTCTCTTTGAATTTATTTAATTGTTTTTGTGTTTGTATTAAATTGTTTTTGAAGTATAATAAATAATTCACTTACTAACAAATGGTGTTTGTAATAAATAATTTGATATTATCTTTGAATTTAGTTGTTTTTTAAGTTTAATAAATAATTTGATATAGTGTTTGAATTTATTTACTATGTGTTATGTGTTTGTGACAAATAATTTGTTTTTTTGTTTGAATTTACTTACTAACATAATAGTTTGAAATTACTATATAAATTATATTATGTATTTTTTTAATAGTTTGGAATTACTATATGATTTATATTATGTATTTATATGTAATAAATAATTTGATATTCTTTGAATTACTTATTGATGTGTTTGTATTACTAACAAATGTTGTTTGTAATAAATAATTTAATATTCTCTTTGAATTTACTTAGTTTTTTTTTGTGTTTGTATTAAATTGTTTTTGAAGTATAATAAATATTTCACTTACTAACAAATGGTGTTTGTAATAAATAATTTGATATCTTCTTTGAATTTAGTTGTTTTTGAAGTGTAATAAATAATTGACTTATTGATAAATGTGTTTGCAATAAATAATCTCATACTCTTTGAAATTACTTATTGATGTGTTTGTAATAAATAGTTTTTGAAGTATAATAAATATTTCACTTACTAACAAATGGTGTTTGTAATAAATAATTTGATATCTTCTTTGAATTTAGTTGTTTTTGAAGTGTAATAAATAATTCACTTATTGATAAATGTGTTTGCAATAAATAATGCGATACTCTTTGAATTTACTTATTGATGTGTTTGTAATAAATAATTCATTTACTAACAAATGTCAATTGTAATAAATAATTTGAGTCATACAGATCTAGTTAGTAAAAAAAAATATTAAAATAATAGATCTGTATGAGTCCCATTAATATAAATAATTTGACTCATACAGATCTATTTCTTTTTTCAATAGAAAATTCTCACCAAAATTATATTAAAATATAATTTTTTACAACATACATAGTATTCTTCCCTTACTCTCTTGATAGTCCATAACCAAATGGGACTCATACAGATCTAGTCAGTACAAAAAAATATAGGCTCCCTCAAAACACTTTTCTTTCTGACAAACAGTCTTGAAGGATATTAAAAAAAACAAAAATGACAATCACTATAGAAGTCTTTTGATCGAACTCTTATGATCACTACCTATTCCTCAAAATTGATAGATTTTTAGAATAGAATGATGTGAGAGGTAGGGCCAGCAGTGCCTCCATCCCAACTATAGTAGGACAATCTCCCTCTCGGCTCCAATAACGCAAGTTTTGATAGGTAAAAAACTTCCATATTTGATTTCTGTAGGTATGCTGGAAATAGATACCTTGAAAAGAAGTAGACAGTTCTAGAGTTATTTGCTTCTAAATTTCTATGGCTATAAAATGTAGATTCCCTTTACAATCACCACTTTCTAGTCCCCCATCACTAGAATCTTTTTTGATTTTTAAATGATGAGCTAGTATAATCATTGATCAAACACCCAGTAGCTCTGCTTTAGTATTGGTACCTTCCCCAACATTGATAAACCACCTATGATTCATTGAATTGTGGGCAATAATATATCCTCCAGCACCACAATTGAGTCCACCTACAGATGATGCCCTGCCGAATTGAGCAATTGAATAATCATTTACTTGAATGATCGATCTATTTTAATATTCAACAAGGAATGTTTACGAGGAACACTAAAAAAGGAGCTAAGGATTTTGTAAACCACATCCAAACAAAGTTGATAATTCCTTCTAAGATCGTTTTGTTTCTGTCAAGCCAAATATTCCAGGAGAGTATGGCAGATAGCCTGTTTGAGACCGTAGGGTTTGAGGTCCATGAATCCCAACAGTCAATGAAGGTATTACCATCCCAAGAGAAATTGATATGAAGTTTGTGTAGGACTATGTCCCATACAGATTTAGTAAAGGAGCGGTGAATAAAGAGATGGTTTAAATATTCTCCAAAAAGTTTACACAGTAAGAAAATCCCTGGACCTTTCCATCCCTTCCTATTTAACACTTCTCAGGTAAGAATTCTATTTTCTGTTGCCAGCCAAAGGAATATTTTGATATTTAACTGAAGATTCTAGTTCCATAGATTACGTCGCCACCTTTTGCAAATAGGATAATTCTCCTCCAGTCCAAAGCAGGTTATCAACAGTGTTTTGAAGAGTGATGTCGGCCCCACGCAGATTTGAGATGAAGAATTCCCATTCGTGCACCAAGTAACCTGTTAAACCCAAAGACGCATTACTCTTCCAATTCTCTAACTGTGAAACTAACTCTTTCCCTGCCAAGGTGTTAAATATAATGTAACCTCAATAGGCTAATTGTACACTTCCAGCTGTCCTCGCCAGCTATACTTTCTATTCTTGTTTTGCTTGAGCCTATTTAGCTTAGTTATTTCCCTTTGCATAGTACTTACTACTTCAGAACTTCTTCATGTACTCGTTTTGTACTCTTCTTCTTATATTCTAATATATTGTTTTCTGTTCTATTCTTTCTCTCTGCATTTCTTGCTTCACAATTTATCATGGTATCAGAGCTATAGTAGTAAGCCTCTTTACACAGGCTGGAGAGCAACATGATCCTCAAATAGCGTAGAGCTTACACGGATCTTGAGAGCATTTGACACAGACTTTTCACAAGGCTTGGAGAGATGTTCATCATACTCTCAAAAGATCCTCGTAGGAAACTTCCACGAGGAAGCAGACCGTCATACACTCAAAAAATCAGCGTAAGAAGCTCATGCGAGGTCACAGAGCATACTACGCTCGAGAGTTTCAAGGAGAAGAAACACGAGAAGGAAGCAAATACTGAGAAGGAAGAAATAGTAAAGATTATTGTTCAATTTTCAAAGAATCATCAAAGATTCACAAAGAAGAGTTGTAGGAGGTGGGAACTCTTGAAGAATTCAAATCATTTGGTCAAATTCGTGAAAGAAAGTTGCAGAAAGAAGTAGCATTTAAAGCATCTCGGAAATTGCTCAAATCTGTCAAAGATTGCAGCAAAGAACAAAGAACTCGTGAAATTCTTTCAAATCTTTGAAAGATTCACGAATTTTTCTTCCGCAGAAGAAAATACTTGCAAAGGCAGTAAAGAACGCGTCTTAGGTTCAAAGAACAACCATCGTGGCCGTAATATTTGTCCTACGAATAGATCCGAGGTGGAAATATAGTTTAGAAGGGACGAGGAGAGCACGAGAAAGGTGAAACAATTTTAGCCGTTAGATCTTGCGCAGAGGACCGATAGCCATTGGATCCATGAGAAAGTGCATGAGGTTTAGTCCTCTGGAGTGCCAAGGAGAAATTCAACTTGCGAAGTCACGAAATCATCTGGTCCATCCATCAAGAGGCATGTGGCGATATCTCGACATTTCGTTGACTCGCAAGGTGTAAAGGTCATAAGACAACCGTGAGAATTCGTGAATTGCAAAATCATGAGTTATTCTGGACCGTTGGATTGAGATAGATCATGAGCCGTCGATATGATCCAATCGCAAAATTGGGGATCGATATTTGACGAGCGAAGGAGACTGCTCTCCAAAACCTCGATACGCGAAATCCTGACATCACAAATTGCGAAATCTCGAGAGGATTGTGAGTTGTCCATCTCAGAGGACAAGTGGAAGCAGATCCAAGTGCCATCATTTCGACATTTCAGAGTTCGGGATATCAGAGGTCTTGTTGACAAAAGGTCGCGACACTCCACGACGAAAGTCCCGAAATCTAGAAAAGATCACAGTCATCCATTTGTTCGGACACGTGGCAAACATCGAGGAAACCGTCAACATCTCGGCTACCAGGGTTTCAAGTTGACAGAGGATTTGGAGTTGCAAGTCGCAAAATCACGAAATGATGAGGATGGTCCATCTTTCGGGGACGCGTGGCATCAATCCAGGATCTCGAGAAATTTTTCGAAAAAGCGATTTCGGCAAAATCGACAATTCGGACTTCGCGTTTTGGAAGTGCAGTGTGACGAGGAATCACGAGTCGTGAAATACTGATTTGTGAAATCCTGAAAGGATCTAGTCCGTCAGATCACAAAAAGATCTGGACTGTTGAAATTGTCCAAAGGTGAAATTTCGGCATTTCGCATACCAGGAGTCCGAAGGACCCAGGATCGTCGCAGCAAAACTGTCGAAGTCCCAAAACGCGAAACCCTGAAAAGGTGTTTGAATAAGCACCAGGATACTTCAGATTTCGGCAATTTGAGGGACAGAGAACCGGCAAGGGCATCGCTATTCTCTGATTCACGAAAATCTAGCAGCGCTCTAACCTTTAGGCATGTGGTCACATTGTTCGGAGACAAAGGGCCAATCTAAGGCCGTTAATCCCTCTTCAGCGTTTCGGCGATCAGAGGTTGGAGTGACAAGATATCGGAGTTCTCGTATAATGAATTCCCAAAGACATAATCGTGAAGCCAAAAATCACTAAGTCGAAACTCGCGAAATCTTGAATCGTAGAGTTTCAAAACCACTACAAATTACACGTAGAAGACAGGTAAGTAAGAATTTTTTTTCTGTTTTGCTGAATTCTTTAAAATATGGCGATGTCTAGCAATTTAGGACCAACTCAAGGTCCGATTATTCTTGGAAAGAACTATGAGTTCTGGTCTCTTTAGATGAGATCCTTCTTGCAAGCACATGAGTGCTGGGATCCAATGGATCATGGATATGTGGAACTAGATTGAGCAGACTTGTCTGCCATGACTAATCAACAGAAAATTGCTCAAGCAACGCAAAGAAACAAAGAAAATAAAGCTAAGCTTTGGATTCAAAATTTTGTGGATGACTCAATTTTTTCAAAAATCACAGGCACTGGTAATTCAAAACAGGCCTGGGACATCCTTAAATATTCCTACCAAGGAAATGACAGGTTCAAAACAATTAAACTGCAGACCTTGAGGATGCAATTTGAGACTCTAAGGATGACAGAGTCTGAAAATGTGGATTAGTTCATGACCAGAGTCATGGGCATCGTAAACTAGATCAAACTGACTGGTGAAACCATCACTGATCAACGCATTTTTGAGAAAATCCTCAGAAGTTTACCAAATAAATTCGAAATGGTTGTAACAACAATCCTTGAATCCAAGGATCTGTCAAGTTTTTCAACAGATGAATTAATTGGTTCTCTGGTGACACATGAGACCAGACTGCATCTCACAGATGAGTCAATCTCCAATGCTTTCAAAACTCAATTCTCCTTCAACAGAGGGAGAGGCAGAGGAAGAAGCAGAGGTCACCAAGGAATAGGGAGAAATCAAAGTGACCCTCACTCCAGTGGAGGTAACAGACAACAATATCCGAATCAAAATTTCCAAGGTCAAAGACAACAGCAACAAAATCAACATCAGAATTTCCAACCTCAAAGAGGCAGAGGGAGAAGATCAAATGACAAATCAAGCATACAATGCTATTACTGCAAGAAGTATGGGCACTATGAATATGAATGTAGGAAGAAGCAAGCAGATCATCTCTTAGGAAGAGAACATGTGTCAAATCACATGGGAGAAAACTCAGGAGGTATGTTTCTTTCGTGCCACAAGACTGAACAACAACCTAAGGATCTCTGGTTGCTAGACAGTGGATGCATCAATCACATGATAGGTAAAAAAGAATTACTTTCATGCATTGATTATTCAATATCATCTGATATTACACTTGGAAATGATTACTTAGTCAAAGTTCAAGGAAAAGGAACTGTTCCTATTCTTACTAAACATAATGTAAAGAAAGACATAAACAATGTCTATCATGTTCCAGATCTGAAACATAATTTGCTAAGTGT
>ML779615.1:550320-642872 GCA_009831015.1 Picea engelmannii | reverse complement strand
GATATTACACTTGGAAATGATTACTTAGTCAAAGTTCAAGGAAAAGGAACTGTTCCTATTCTTACTAAACATAATGTAAAGAAAGACATAAACAATGTCTATCATGTTCCAGATCTGAAACATAATTTGCTAAGTGTAGGATATCTCATTGAACATGGCTATAAGGTACTTTTTGAGGGAGCATCTTGCAAGATATATGTCAAAATCCCAAGCAGAAAATTGATTTATGAAATCCACATGACTCAGAATAGGATGTTTCCCCTTACACTCAGAACTGCAAATCTGATTCAACCATATGCACAAAGTGCATCCACCCTGAATGAAACTATGGTTTGGAATACAAGAATTGGAAATATACCATCTAAGAGTCTAAGTCTTCTTCAGAAGAACTCCATGGTCAAAGGTCTTCCTATCTTTAAAGAGAAAATTCCCCCATGTGAGTCTTGCATACTTGGAAAACATAAGAGAACTAGTTTTCCACAGTCTTCCAATCAAGCCAAACAACATCTTGAACTTGTTCACATTGACCTATGTGGACCAATGAAAATAGATTCAATAGGTGGTAGCTTTTACTTTCTAACGTTTATTGATGATTTCATCAGAAAAATATGGATCTATTTTCTCAGACACAAGTCTGAAACTTTTGCGAAATTCAAAGAATTCAAGGCATAAGCTGAAAAATAGAGTGGCAAATATATCAAAGCACTCAGGACAGATGGACAAGGACTTTGCAAATTTCTGCAAATCACAAGGCATTATCATGCAAACAACAACCAGGTATACTCCACAATAGAATGGAGTGGCTGAAAGGAAAAATCAGACAATAATGAATATGGCAAGAACACTTCTCAAACAAAAAATTTTGTCAAATATTTTTTGGGCTGAAGAAGTAGCATGCTCATCTTATCTCCTGAATAGATATCCAACCAACAAACTAAAGCTAAAAGTCCCTCAAGAAGCATGGAGTGGGACAAAGCTCAATGTTGTGCATCTAAGGACATTAAGATGCATAGCATACGCTCACATACCTTCTGAATTAAGGAAGAAACTTGATGACAGAAGTGAGAAATGTATTTTCACTGGATATAGTGAAACATCTAAAGCTTATAGGCTTTATAATCCAATCACCAAGAAACTAATTCTTAGCAGAGATGTAAAATTTCTAGAAAATCAATTCTGGAATGATTCAGAAAATCAACAAATGGACAGTCAAAATCCATTGCTGCCAAGTTTCGAAAATGTAGAAAATTCAGGCCAACAAGTACCTCAAACTATTCTTCCAAGATTGCAGGTACAAAGACAACCTGAAATTTCTCAGGATAACTCAACTTCCAACAGAGAATCATTCTCTGAACCACAAAATCAGAGAACTTGAAGTTTGAGAGAAATCCATCAGCAATTGGATGACTTTGAACAACACAACCTTTTTGCTTTAATGTCATGTCAACCTACATCTTTTAAGGAATCAGCTAAGGAGCCACATTGGGTTCAAGCCATGAACCAAGAAATTGACTCCATTGAGAAGAACAAGACATGGGATCTTGTTGATTTGCCAAGTCACAAGAAGAGTATTGGTGTCAAGTGGGTTTACAAAACTAAACTCAATGAAAAAGGGCAGATCGAAAAACACAAGGCAAGACTTGTTGCCAAAGGATTCTCACAACAACCAGGTACTGATTATGGTGAAAATTTTTCTCCAGTATCAAGATTAGACACTGTAAGGACTCTATTGGCCATAGCAGCCCAACACAAATGGCAAGTATACCAGATGGATGTCAATTCATCATTCCTGAATGGTCTTTTATAAGAAGAAGTTTATGTCGATCAACCACCTGGATTTGAATTCCAAGAGCACCCAGCCAAAGTATATCGGTTGAAGAAAGCCTTGTATGGCTTAAAGCAAGCTCCAAGAGCTTGGTACAACAGAATTGACACTTATCTGATCAAAAGTGGTTTCAGCAGAAGCCAAAATGAGGCAACTCTTTACACCAAAACAGATCAACACGGTAAAATCTTGATTGTCTGTTTATATGTTGATGACATGATCTATACTGGAAATCTTGAGTTAACCAGTTTTAAACATGCCATGCAATCTGAGTTTGAGATGAAAGATCTTGGCATAATGAAATATTTTTTAGGGATTGAGGTTGATCAATCAACCAAAGGAATTTTTTTCTGTCATAAAAAGTATGCAACAGACATCATCAAAAGATTCTGCATGGAAGAATGCAATCTAGTAGAAACCCCTATACCCCTAGGCACAAAATTGAGCAAGAAAGATGAAGGCCCTATAGTGGACCCTACTCTGTACAAAATATTAGTAGGCAGTTTGTTGTATCTTACAACAACTAGGCCTAACATTATGTATGCATCCAGCCTTGTTTCCAGATTCATGGAATCCCAAAAAGATTCTCATTGGAAAATGGTGAAACGAATTTTGAGATATGTTGCAGGAACTCTCAATTTTGGCTTATGGTACACTAAATCTAATAGTAATCAACTTTCTGGTTACACAGATAGTGATTTTGCAGGTATCCTAGATGATAGGAAAAGAACATCTAGACATGTTTTTCAACTGGGCACGAACCTAATCTCATGGGCATAAAGAATGCAGCCAATTGTTTCAATATCTTCTGTAGAGGCAGAGTATGTCACTGCTACCTCAGCTTCTTGTCATGTTGTGTGGCTAAGAAGAATATTGAAATATATGTCACATACAGAGAAAGGATGCAACTCCTATTTTCTGTGACAATACTTTAGCAATTGCTTTATCCAAAAATCATGTGTTTCACAAGAAAATAACACACATTGACACTCGTTTTCATTTCATATGAGAGCTAGTCAATAATGGTGATATTTCACTACAATTTTGTGGTTCTCGAGATCAACTTGTTGATATCTTTACAAAGCCACTAGGAAAATCTATTTTTTATTTTCAGAGACAACACTTAGGCATAATCAGTGCTGATGTTTGTAACTGTTGAGTTTAAGAGGGAGTGTTAAATATAATGTAACCTCAATAGGCTGACTGTACACTATCAACTGTACTTTCTATTCTTGTTTTGCTTGAGCCTATTTAGCTCAGCTATTTCCCTTTGCATAGTACTTACTACATCATAACTTCTTCATGTACTCATTTTGTACTCTTCTTCTTATATTCTAATATACTGTTTTCTCTTCTATTCTTTCTCTCTGCATTTCCTGCTTCACAATTTATCACAAGGCATGTGCCAGAAGTGTGACCTGGTTTTGTTTTAATAGTTGAATCAATTCTGTCGAGAGAATAGAATTAACCCCTAGACCTAGAATGTGGTATCTTCCCAAGCGAACAAGTCCACCAGAACCCGGCTGCCAAGACAACCAGTGTAAGATGATATAAATTGAATTGGAGAGGCATCTCTAGATTCTTGAGGCCAAATGGCTCTTATATTTGGGGAAGCAGAGCCAGTTTATAAAATTTGTATTTCTAATATGTTTATCCAAAAGAACATTATGCCAGATGCCTTTATGCATTAAAACCCTCCAAAGGGTACTAGCATTTAAGGCCATATTGAAAGGCACCAGGTTGCGGAAACACCATCCTCCAACACTCTTTGGTCTGGTGATAGTTTCCCATTTGACGAGATGTAAATGCCAATATTCATTATTACCATGCCACAAAAAATCTGACATCACCTTTTTAATCTTTCCATGGATCAAATGAGGAATCGATTCCATGGACATCCAATACATGGACTGTCCTTCCAGAACAGTTTTGATGAGAATGTATCTACCGTCGATGGATAGCCACTAGTTACACCAAGTGTTGATTTTTTTTGTTATTTTTGTAACTAACCATCCCCAATCCTCGGCCTTTTGTGTAGCCATCTTAAAAAAAATCCTAAGTACTTGAACCCATTTGATAGATCGCTAAAAGTATAAGGAAGGAAAGACTTAAAGGGAGTCAGCTCAAGTTCAGACAGTCCATCAAAGTGAACCGTGGTCTTTGATAGATTTACCAAGAGATCAAAAGCCTTATAAAAGAGAGAGATAATCCACTTGGTTTCCATCCATTCATCTAAAACTGCTTGAGTCATGATGAGAACATCATCTACAAATAATAGATGGATATTTTTTTGCAGTCTAGACACTTTTATACATGTGATCTTCCCTTTATCAATACTGGATTTCAATAGAAGACTGAGTCCTTCCATTACCAAAATGAAAAGCAAAAGAGAGAGTGGACAACCTTGACAGAGACCTCTACCGCTTCTGAAGAAATCAATCGCCTCTCCATTAATTAGAGCAACAATAGACGAGGTGGTAACACATGACATAATCCAGTTTGTCAATTGTAATCCAAAACCCACTTTTAAGAGGATAAGTCTTAAACAGTTCCAATCTATACAATCATAGGCTTTTCTTAGATCCAATTTAAGAACAAGGGCTTTTATCTTCTTCTTTTTGATACTATGTAAACTTTCATGTGATGTACCTACCGTATCCTGGATCCTTCTTCCTTGTAAAAAACCCAATTGTTCTCCAGAAAGAGATCTGGAGAGTTAAGGATTAATCCGATTTGCAATGATCTTTGATATTATCTTATAACATAAATTACATAATGAGATCGGGTGATAATCATCAAAAGTGTATGGTTTGTTTTCTTTAGGTATCAAAGTCAAGAAAGTAGCATTTAGTCCGCCAACAATTTTCCCTAGTCTTATAGACTCCTCCACCATCTCTAGAAGGTCCTCCCCAATTAGTTCGAAGAAAAAGGTGAAAAACTCCATCGTCCAGCTATCTGGCCTTGGAATTTTCTATTTCTTGCAATGGAAAATAACATCTTTGAGTTCCATTAGTGTAACTTGAATATATAAAGTTAAAGACTCCTCCTCATGGACGAACTATGTGAAATGGTTGTTTACCAAGACTTGTTCAGCCAAGTTTGAAGATGGCAGATCCTTATAAATATTTTTGAAGTAATGAGACGTTGCATCTCTTATTTCCTCCTGTTCTGTCCTTTTGATCCCCTCACTATTAGGGATTTCCCAAATATCTTTCCTTTTTCTATTGTAAGTAGCAAATTTATGAAAGAACTTAGTATTATTATCACCACTAGCCAATGAGATTGCCCTGCTGCGCAATCTCCATTTTTCTTCCACTTCTTTTAAAAACTTATTTATTTCCCCTTCCATAAGACGAAGTGATAGTTCATTTCTAGCGTTTGTAGGATCATATGTTAATTCTATGATTGCCTCCTGGATAGCCTATTCCAAGTATATCGACTTTTCATTATTTTTTTCTATTTTTTCTCTGTTCCAAATATTTGTTTGTGCTTTTAATACTTTTAGTTTCCAAATAATCCTGGCTTGTATGTTTCTTTTTGAAGTGAATCCTAGATATTTCCATACTTTGTGAACTGAGTTAATGAACTCTTGATCATTTAACCACTGTGCATTCATTTTGAAAGGATAATCTTATTGTTCAGTGGAAAATCCATTTGAAACAAAACTGGCATGTTATTAGAAATGAAGGGTAGCTCTACCCAATATCTATATAAGACAACAATAGATATTAAATCTTCAGAAGTGATGAATCTATCTAGTCTTCTTGCAATCTCTTCATTTCCATGACGCATGTTTAGCCAAGTGGGCACTAACTTTGCAGGCTTAATATTGATCAAATTTCTGGTGAAAAATAGATTCCTATAATAATCATATGTTACCCATATGCCTGATGAGCCTCCCTAAACCTCATTTGATGATAGAACAATATTTAAATCCCCTGTTATTATCAAATGATTTATGTTAAAACACTGTGTAACTTCAAAGAATATTCTTATTCCCTTTTATGCATAAAGATAAAATATATTTATTATTGATTAGATCAATCCCCTTTTGTGGATTGATCATGTCGGGTATTGCAAATGACCAAATCCCCTTTTGCAGACTGGTCAAACCCTAATTGTAATAGGCTATCACATACCCACTACGACGTAATAAAATTTTCGTTCTTCCTCAAGGAACAAAATCCCCAAAGTCCTACGGGGGTCTAGTGCAAACTAGTTCTTCCCTGTTCACTTCCCTGTGATCGTGGGTTAGGACCACAGGCCAAACAAACCAGGCACCTTTTCGTGTTTCGCAACTCAATGATATCATTGAGTCCAATCTTGTAGGTAGAATGGCGAGGGGGCTTCAGAATGAAATCCTGGCTATAGATCTGGGTGCGCATATTTTGGCCGTCCAAATCTACCCGCCGCTTAACGACAAAGCACTAGCTCCCTTTCTTTAGTCTCGGGTTCGATAGGACCACATACGTGCCTAAATGCAAACGCATTTCACAACTCTTGGCCTCGCGAGTCATGAGTCGAATACCCTCAAATTTTCTTCACTAATCACTGATACCTGAGATCACAAAATGGGTATAGCTCCCTTCTGTCAACGCCCTCTGTGCATGACCGCTGGCTAGGCTAAACTATAGCTCCTCTCGCTATTCGCTACTTCGTGAGTTCAATGGTTGAACTCTCGTTCCTCCATGAGGAAAACCTCTGAGACTTGAAAGTCAGCGAAGGTTGACCTTTCCTTCGCATTGCTCGCAACTCACCCCTTCGCGAGTTGTAGCGTCGAATCTTGGCACCTTCCCTTCGTGAACCCTCGAGAAGCGATATCTAATTTTTTTTTTTCCTCTCGCTACTCGCGACTTCGTAAGTCCGATTGTTGAGCTCTCATGCCCTTCTCTCGCGAATCCCTGAGACATGAGAATTGAATGGAGCATTGACTCCCTTCTCTAGGCAATGCGTGTCCACCCGTCAATCACGCGGGCCCCACCTTGAAGTTTTTCCATGTGTTCTCTCGTGTTCGGTTCTTGGCACTTTGCGAGATCACGAGTTCATGAGATCCCTGGATCTCTGCCACCTGTCCTTCTCGGATGGATGACTCTGATCCTCTCGTGGCTTTTCCACTCGCAACTTGGAGCATCCAACCTTTGTGCTCCTACCTTGCGAATCTCCGAGTTCACGAGATCCCTGGATCTCCGCCACCTGTCCTCCTCGAATGGACGGCGCCGATCCTCTCGTGGCTTCGCCACTCGCAACTTGGAGCATCCAACCTTTGGGCTCCTACCTTGCGAACCTCTGAGTTCACGAGATCCCTGGATCTCTGCCATCTATCCTCCTCAGATGGATGGCTCTGATCCTCTCATGGCTTCGCCACTCGCAACTTGGAGCATCCAACCTTTGGGCTCCTACCTTGCGAACCTCCGAGTTCACGAGATCCCCGGATCTATACCACCAGTCCTCCTCAGATGGACGGCTCTGATCTTCTCGTGGCTTCGCCACTCACAACTTGGAGCATCCAACCTTTGGGCTCCTACCTTGCGAACCTCTGAGTTCACGATATCCCCAGATCTCTTCCACCTATCCTCATCGAATGGACGACTCTGATCCTTTTGCCTCTATTCACGAGGCTTAATCCTCGTCTATCTCCCTATAGATCTAACGACTGTCGGGTTTCCTAGCTAAGATCTGACGGTTCAGATCGGTCTCAATGCCGCGCTCTTTCCTACTGCTCTTTGGACGTGGAAAAACCAACGGTCCAGATGTTCTCATGGATCCTGGGGGTCTACAATTCTGATTTCCTCGCTATTCATGAGGATAGAGGAAAAAGGGTTAAGGCAATTAACGCCCTTGTTTATTCCTTTGATTTAACAGTCGTGAATGACCATAGATCCCCCCCGATAGGATCTCATCCGTTGATCAATACTTATCCCTACGTTGCTACTTCAGGATTTTAAGAGGGTCATTCCTCTTCACACAGGGTTGTTAAGACTTGCACATTCAGGTCCTTTTTCCAGGTTCTTGGTAAACTTTTCCAAGGGGGAAAATCTATGTGAAGAGGACTATTTCGGGGCTTTCCTGGAGATGGAAAAAGGTAAACATCTTTCCTCAGAATGGGCTAAAAGCCTAACTTAGTTCAACCTAGGCATACTTAGATTCATTTATCAACGTAAGTCATGCATGGTTTCCTCTATCATAAGCATATATCTATATATTCCTATCAAAACTGCACAAACATTCTTACACTGAAATCGTTCACAATTTCACAGTTCCATGAGCATATATATACATATATCAGTCTATGAATTTAAAGATGCAATATATATAAACACTTATCAGAAATGGCACGAGAAGTAGATGCAACTACTGAGAGGGGTGCTCGTTTCCACCCAACCGTAGGCTCAACGACTCCCAATGGATTTACCACTAGTCACCCCCGAGCTGAGACCACGATGCTCTGAGACTGCGTCTCTCTTTCTGCCAGTGACCAGGAGTGAAGGTTGCAATCCTTCCTCTCTACTATCACTCCCTCTGCATAAAAAACTACCAGAGTTCCCCTTGCATCTGCCCTTTCAATATCTTTTTCCATATGCCTTATCCTCTAGCGAGGTTGTGTGTGGCACGATTACCCTCGCATAGATCAAGCCTGACGACTCTACGGATGGGCGGTTCACCATCCCATCCCTCATCAAGCCATCTGCCTACCAACCTGCGAGGCATTGAATTTCAGGGCCAGCAAGCCACTTTTGGTTCTCCGGGCCAGTGGAGTCCAAATACGGTATTTAATTCTCGGTGGAAGTTAACGCCACCTTTTCAAGTGTCCTCCACCACCATTGTGGTTTCTTTTTCTACACATCCCCTCTCAGCAGTCCTACAATAAATTCAGAATGTTATTCACATTCATTGACCTCTTCCTCAAGGTCCATTTACATCACATATTCACATTTATAAGTTTGCCATAGTTCTTGGCCAGTCCAGTTATATATTTACAAGTTGGGGGAAACAGGGGTGTTACATAGGCTAAATAAGAACTTGGCCCCAGAATATATTAAAGAAGCCCCAAAATATATTAAAGGTGGTTATAACCACCCAAAAGAAGAGACACTTCCACACGTGCCAGAATTGTATAAATAAGAGAGGCCAACACCTCATTTGAACACACACATAGCTCACTCATCTAGTGCGCAAGTTTTGAAGGAAGTTGTAGTTGTCGTTTGCCAGAAGAAGGAAGAGAGAGAGGCATGTTGCTCAGTGTTGGATATTCTCTGTTGTCTGGTTCATTATCTTGGCATTGTATTGGCTATCTATATTAAGGAAGTTTTGCTAGGTTTTCTTCCCCTTGAGGGTTTCCCAGGATAAATGCTTGTGTACTCTTGTGATTGTGTTTCTCTCAGTGATACTATCTTTGCTATTGTTATCTAGTAAATTGAAAGTAACCTAATAATAGTATAAATTTTAACATGGTATCAGAGCTAAGCTGAAGAGAGCATCTTTCACAGGAAAAAGAAAAACGTCATTGTTGTCATACATGAAAATTAGGGTTTTTTATGTAAGAAGGTTTTCAGCCCCAAATCCATCTAGAAAGGTGCACCCTACCTCAAGGAACATTTTGGCATCTTTAGCGCACATTTTCAGTGGCTAGATCTCCCGTAAAGTGAAACCCTAGTTTTCACAAAGTACTAGAAGTACCAGAAAACCAGAGTACTAGAAGTACCAGAGTACCAGAAGTACCAGAAAAACAGAAGCACAAGTCCAGAAATCTACAAATCAAGTTTGAAGGGGAAAATTTTGGATTTTCAGAAATCTGACTATACCAGCATACTCGCCTCAGTCCAGCGCATCTTTTGGTGAGTTCAGTTTTCAAATCCAAGAAATTTGATTTTTTATTATTTCTATAGTTTCGTAGGCAGGTCGAGACCTTAGAACTTATCAACTAAGGTTGATATATTGAAGGATTGTTGTTGCCGAGAAAGTGCACAGAGTCGAGAGTTCAAGTACACTGAAGCATTTGGAGGGTTGCCGCAAGGAGTGCATGCATAAGACTCCTTGAATACCTGAGTTGCGAAGAAATCTCAGAAGGGTTAGGGCCTTTGAATCATTCCAGAGAAAGTTTAGGAAGGTTGATCCCTTCGAAGTATTCAAGGAGAGAAATTGGACAGTCGGAATTCTCCAAAGAGAACTCCCAAAAAAATGAGGATAGTAGGATCTACAGAAACTGCAAGGTGGATAAGGGTTGACGAACCCATTCATTTGGTATCCAAAATCAACATAGGTCATTGGTTCTAATCTTTTGGGGGTCGTAAGATCATTTTGGGAATTCAGGGTTCAGAAGTCTGAAGTGTAAGACAAAATACTTGGCTGATCAAATTCCCAAAACCCGAAAGGAGTTTACATGTGTGAAGGAAAAGAATGACAAGTTTGGATTTTTCAGAACTTCAGAGTTTGTGGTTTCGGATGTCTTGAGGATAAGTGATCGGGACTCAACAGGGAGGAAAGTCTAAAATCAAAAGTTGCGACAAAGTATTTGTCGGCATTTTGGCATTTCTGTTGACAAGGAGTAGAGCACTCCAATTCAAAATCTCTGAAATCGCGAGCCATGAAGAAGTTGCCGAGGAGCGTCTCGGCATTTCAGAAAATCGGAGTTCAGGAATTCGGGGATCGTGGTGACATAAGGTTAGGGTCGAGAGTTTCGAACTCTCGATATGAGAAATTGCGATAACCGTTGGATCAAGGGGAGAACCACAACCGTTGATCTCCTTGGAAGTGGAACATTAGTGTTTCAGTATTTCGGGATTCGGCATATCATGAATCCTGATGACAAGGAACGGGGAGCGATGAAAGGGAAATCCCAAAGTTGCGACATGTAGCAGGGATGAGGGTGGACTTTTTGGGATTTTGGCATTTCGGATTTTGGGACTCCGAAGACCAAGAGACATGGTTGCGTGACATCACCACTCCCGAAATCACGAAGAGCGAAAAGACAAAATCAGTGAATAGAAGGGTCCAGCTTTTGGTATTTCGGGTATAGAAGGTCGAAGAGGTAAGGCGCTCAACCACGGGATCTACAAACTCATGAAATCTGGTATCCCGAAAGGAAAAGAGGAAAGTCCCAATGTCAGTTGGATGTTGAACATGGAGTTTATGGCCTTGAATGATCATGGGGACATAACTCAGAAGGACCTATGAAATAAACTCAGTTGGGTGTGTAAGGAATTTTCGAGAGGAAATAAAAGAGCCAGTCAGACTCTAAGGGATGAAATTGAAAGATCCTGTGCAGACCTCGACTTGAGGGTTGGTGGTCTGCATCAGTGTGGTATCAGAGTGAGTAAGATTTCTTTGCTTTTTGTAGCAGATAAAATAGAAGATATTTGTAGCCATGCCACCGAGAAGGAGAGAGAGTCCAATGCCTGATCCAACAGTGGAAATGGAAATGCATGAAATACGTGCTAGTCTTGATGCCATGGAGACAACACAGAGGCGCATAGTCAACACTGGGGATATCAGTGAGGCTGAAAGTGAAAATGAACCTGGAAACAAGCGAGAAGAAATTGCAGCCGAAGATGCAGTAGATGAACGCCTATTTAGGGTTGTTGCAAGGATAGGTGCCAGAGAAAAAATGGACATCCTAGTATATGAAGGAAACCTAGATGTAGAAGAACTTCTGGACTGAATTAGAGATTTGGATAAATATTTTGATTATGAGGACATTGAGGAAGACAAGAAGGTCAAACATGCTATCACAAGACTTAAAGGACATGCAACATTATGGTGGGATGAACTACAGGCTGAAAGACATTACAAAGGCAAGCAGAAAATCAAAAGCTGGGATAGAATGGTTGCGAAGATGAAAGCCAAATTCATACCCAAGGATTATCAAATTACTCTATTTCGGAGAATGCATAATTTGAGACAGAAGCTGATGTCAGTGAAAGAATACACTGAAGAGTTCTACAGGATAAACATCAGAGCAGTTCATCAAAAAAGTGATGATGAAAAGGTTGTCAAGTACATGAATGGTCTATGATATGACATTCAGGATGAGATGAGCATGATGAGCCTTCAAAATGTGGAGGATTCTTATCATATGGCTCTGAAAGTTGAAGAGAAGCTGAGTCGAAAGCAAGGTCAAAGAGGCCGAGGCAGAAGTCAAGCCAGAGGAAAAACAATTGCCTAGGACAAGAATCAAAAACCTAAAGAAGAGTGGAAGAAACCTCAAACTCAAACTGAGAGAGGTGGAGGCTCACAGAGAGAACATTATGCTGATAGAAAAGCGTTTCCTCAAACCAGAGGAAGAGGAAGAGGCAGAGGTGGAGAAATAAAATGTTTTACCTGCGGAAAAAATGGACATAAATCTTATGAATTTCCAGACAGAAAGAAAGAAGGAGGTGAGACTCACATTACTGAAGAACAAAGACATAATGTTGAAGAAGAAGATGTTGAAGGCGAAAGATCCTTGATGATGAGAAAATTTATCTTAATGCCAGAGAAGGAGGCAGAAAACCCCTTCCCAAAGGATTAGAATTTTTTGGACTGCTTGCAAGACCAAAGACAGGGTATGCAAAGTCATTGTGGACAGTGGTAGCATAGACAATCTCATTTCTACAGAGATGGTAGAAAAGCTGGAGCTGAAGACTATTGAACATCCAAGTCCATACAAAGTTTTGTGGCTACAAAAAGGACATCAGGTAAATGTCACTAAACAATGTTTAGTTGAATTTAAAATAGGAGGATACAAGGATGAAATATGATGTGATGTCATCCCCATGGATGTTTGTCATCTATTGTTGGGTAGACCGTGGAAATATGACATGACTGTGATTCGTGATGGGAGAAATAACACATACACCCTAGAGAGGAATGGGAGAACTCACATGTTGTTGCCAATTAAGGATAAAGAAGTGAAGCCAGAGGTAAGCAACATTGTACTTCTCATGAGTGGGAAGGAACTTCTTAAAGAGGCTAAGAAGAAGGAAGATACACAATTCATCATGGTTAGGAAGCCTAGAATTGTTTTAACTAGTACAAGAGTGGATGATTTACTGGAGGAAATCCAGAAGTTGCTGGAAGATTTTGCTGATATAGTAGTGGAAGAAATACCTTGTTTGTTGCCACCGATCAGAAGTATAAGTCATCACATCGATATTATACCTCAATCTAGTTTACCAAACAAAGCCGTGTATAGATTGATGCCACGGGAGAATGAAGAGGTCAAAAGACAAGTCCAGGACTTAATTGACAAGGGATTGGTTAGAGAAAGCTTGAGTCCATGTGTTGTTCCAACAGTGCTTAGCCCAAAGAAAGATGGAGGCTAGAGAATGTGTACAGACTCAAGAGTGATCAATAATATTACCATCGGATATAGATTTCCATTGCCAAGGATGGATTATTTGATGGACTGCTTAAGTGGAGCAAAATATTTTTCAAAGATTGATTTGAAAAGCGGCTATCATCAAATTCGGATGAGAGAAGGTGATGAATGGAAGACAACATTCAAGACGAATGAAGGGTTGTATGAATGGCTTGTTATTCCATTTGGCCTAACAAATGCACCTAGAACTTTCATGAGGTTGATGAATGAAGTCTTGAAGGATTTCATAGGAAAATTCATCATTGTATATATTGACGATATATTGATTTTCAGTAGAACAGAAATAGAACACTTGATGCATTTGGCTACAGTGATGAAGAGATTATAGCAAGAGAAGTTGTTGATAAATATGAAGAAATCATCATTCATGAAGACAGAGCTCATTTATTTGGGGTTTGTTATCTTTGCAGATAAGATGAAAATGGATCCAGATAAAGTGGAGGTGCTTAAGAATTGGTCATCGCTAAGGAGTATATTTGAAGTTAGAAGATTTCATGGATTGGCTAGTTTCTACAGGAAATTTATCAGAAATTTCAGTGGAATTAGTGCACTGATGATGGACATGGTGAAGAAAAGGCATAAATATTTTCACTGGACACAAGAAGCAGAAAAAAGTTTCAATTTGTTGAAAAGGAAGATTACTGAACAACCAATTTTGGTGTTGCCAGATTTCAACAAGATGTTTTAGGTCAAATGTGACGCTAGTAGATTCACAATAGGAGCGATTTTGAGCCAAGATGATAGACCGATCAAATACTTCAGTGAGAAACTAAATGAAGAGAAAGTGATGTACTCCACATATGACAAGGAATTTTATGTGGTCATACAGGCACTGAAGAAGTGGAGGCACTATTTGGTTCCTAAAGAGTTTGTTTTGTACAGTGATAATCATGCCTTACAATTCGTAACTCAACAGGAGAAGTTGAATGAAAGACATGTTAAATGGGTTGAATACATGAAGAATTTTACTTTTGTAATTAAACATATTTCTAGAATTGCTAACAAAGTTGTTGATGCTTTGAGCAGGAAATGTTTGCTTATGCAGGAGTTCAGAGTCAAAACATTGGGTTTTGATAACCTCAAGGACATGTACATAGATGATCAATATTTCAAAAAGGCGTATGAGGCATCTGAGAATTCGATTCTCAGAGACAGAAGTCAATGGACTGAATATATGATCGAGGATGGATTATTATTCGGAGGTAATCCATTATGTATTCCAAAATGCTCCATGAGGGAGAATCTGTTGAAAGAAAAACATAGTGGAGGATTGGGCGGACATTTTGGTCATGACAAAATGTTCTCGAAATTAAATGGCTCATATTTTTGGCTGGGGATGAGGACCGATGTCAAAAGATTTGTGGACAGATGTATAATTTCTCAGCACACAAAGGGAAAAATGAACACAGGGTTATACTAGCCGTTACCCATACCTGAAAGGCTATGGGATGCAGTGAACATGGATTTTGTATTAGGGATTCCAAGGACACAAAGAGCATTTAATTCAATCTTTGTGGTGGTAGACAGATTTTCAAAGATGGCACATTTCATACCATGCCAGAAAACCAGTGATGCAACTCATATTGCGAACCTGTTTTTCAAGGAAGTTGTCAGACTTCACGGCTTACCAAGAAGTATAGTTTCAGATCAAGACACCAAGTTTGTGGAACATTTCTGGAGGAATTTATGGAAGAAGCTAGGGACAAATTTGTCATTTACCTCAGCTTATCATCCCCAGATAGATGGACAAACAAAAGTTGTAAACAGGAGCTTGGGAGATTTGCTAATGAGCCTAGTGACTGAACACCACAACCAGTGGGATCACATTCTGCCATAGGTGGAATTTGCTTACAATGATTCATTTAATAGAAGAATAGGGCAGAGTCCATTCCAAATTGTGTATGGAATACAACCAAGAGGAGTTTCTAAATTGAAATATTCAGAACAAACTGAATTCAAGAGTGCTAGTGTAGAAGATTTTGCAAAAGCAATGAAGAAGCTTCATAACCAAGTGAAGGAGCGATTGTAAAATTTGAATCAAGAGTACAAGTGTAGAGCAGATCAACACAGGTGAGAACTTCAGTTTGAAGTTGGTGATCTGATTCTTGTACATCTGAGAAAGGAAAGGTTCCCAAGGGGAACATATAACAAACTGAAGATGAATAAGATTGGACCATGCAAGATCATGGAGAAATTTGGGGCAAACACATATGACATTGAATTACCCGATGGGATCAGAATTTCACCGATATTTAACATATCAGATATGTACCCTTATAGAGCTGAAGAAGATAGTGAACAGATAGAAGTTCAGTGGACCAAACAAATGCCTGTAGTTGAAAAGCCGCAGATGGAAAGTATACTTGACAAGATATTCAGCAAGAGGACCAGGAGAAAAGAGTATTTTGAATACTTGGTCAACTGGAAGGGACATCCAGTTGAAGATGCCAGTTGGGAGAATGAAGTAGAAATTCAGAAGCATGGATAGACCATGCAAGAGCTCATGAACAGAAGTCCATGAAAATTTTCAACCGAGGGAGTATGATGCAGGAGCATAATAGCAACAAGTGAGTGCGAAGGCGGAAGACAGTTGGGATGAACGCCATCACATTTTGGCACATGTCAAAATTGTTTTGAAATGTTTTTGAAAGTTTGAATGTGCAGACATTAATGAAATAGTTAAGAAGGCATAATTCCATATTGTAAAAATATCTTGATCGATCCACTCTCCTTTGTAGGATGTAAAGGCATTTATGCATAGTTAATGAAAGTAGGTAGATTTAAATTCTAGACTAGACAGTTTTAGGAGCTGGAGGGAAAACAACTATAGACACCCTCATCTTTGTATCATTGTATCAATCAGAGATTGTATGATTAAGCACATTAGCATAGAGAAGAAGCAGAGAGTAGAAGAATCCATGTACAAAAGTTTTGAATTAATATATGAAGCTTTGATTCAGACTCATGGTGTTATAATGCTTTCTGTGTATACATGCTAAATGCTATGCTTATGGTTTTTTTATTCTCTCTGTCATGCATTTGTTATTATGCTATGTGTGAATGTATGTTTTTCATGTTGGATGTTTTAAAACTGGGAGAGAGATCATGAGTTTCAATTGTTTCTCTTCTTGAGTGAGAGAAGTTCCTCCAAGGAGTGCAGTGGAAGTGTCCACAAGGTGTGTGTTGACAGGGTTCAAAGTTTATCTCTGAAAGCTCAAAAGGGATACCGTTGTTCTCATTCCAATAGAAGTGAAAGACAAGCCCAGAAGTTGTGCAAGGTGTGTGTAGGAAGGTTGAGACCTTAGAACTTATCAACTAAGGTTGAGAGATTGAAGGACTGTTGTTGTCGAGAAAGTGCATAGATTTGGGAGTTCAAGTATGCTGAAGTATTTGGAGGATTGCCACAAGGAGTGCGTGCAGAAGACTCCTTGAAGACCTGAGTTTCAAAGAAATCTTAGAAGGGTTAGGGCCTTTGAATCATTTAAGATAAAGTTCAGGAAGGTTGATCCCTTTGAAGTATTCAGGGAGAGAAATTGGATGGTTGAAATTCTCC
Organism: Picea engelmannii; assembly: GCA_009831015.1. NCBI lineage: Eukaryota > Viridiplantae > Streptophyta > Pinopsida > Pinales > Pinaceae > Picea > Picea engelmannii. Next base: position 626,138 of record ML779615.1, on the reverse strand, counting down.
AAAGAGAACTCCTGAAACAACGAGGATCGTAGGATCTATAGAAACTGCAAGGTGGATAAGGTCCGACGAACCCATCCCTTTGGTATCCAGAATCAACGTGGGTCGTTGGTTCTGACCTTTTGGGGGTCGTCAGATCATTTCGGGAATTCGGGGTTCAGAAGTCTGAAGTGTAAGCCAAAATATTTGGCTGATCAAATTCTAGAAATGCAAAAGGAGTTTTCATGTATGAAGGCAAAGAATGACAAGTTTGGATTTTTTGGAGCTTCGGAGTTCGATGTTTCGAGAGTCCTGAGGATAAGTGATCGGTACTCAGCAAGGAGGAAAGTATGAAATCAGAAGTTGCGACAGAGTATTTGTCGGCATTTCGACATTTCCTTTGACAAGGAGTAGAGCACTCCACTTAAAAATCTCTGAAATCACGAACCATGAAGAAGTTGCGGAGGATCGTCTTGGCATTTTGGCAAATCGGAGTTTGGGAATTCAGGGATCATGGTGACATAAGGTTAGGGTCGAGAGTTTCAAACTCATGGTACACAAAATCATGCTAACCATTGGATCAAGGGGAGAACCACAGCCATTGATCTCCTTGGAAGTGGAACATTAATGTTTCGGTATTTCAGGATTCAACATATTGGGAATCTTGATGACAAGGAACGGGGAGCAGTGAAAGGAAAATCCCGAAGTCGCGAAGTGTAGTAGAGCTGAGGGTGGAATTTTTGGGATTTCTGTGTTTCATATTTCGGGACTCCGGAGACCAAGAGACAGGGTTGCGCGACATCGCCACTCCCAAAATCGCGAAGAGCGAAAAGATGAAATCAGTGAAAAGAAGGGTCCATATTTTGGTATTTCAGGTATCGAAGGTTGAAGAGGTAAGGCTCTCAACCAAGGGATCTGCGAACTCGCGAAATCCAGTATCCCGAAAGGAAAAGAGGAAAGTCCCAATGTCAGTTGGATGTTGAACATGGAGTTCATGGCCGGTGAATGATCACAGGGACATAACTCAGAAGGACCTATGAAATACACTTAGTTAGGTGTGTAAGGAATTTTTGAGAGGAAATAAAAGAGACAGCCAGAATCTAAGGGCCAAAATTGAAAGATCCTATGTGGATCTCAACCTGAGGGTTGGTGGTCTGCATCAACTTGTCTGCCTAGAGCCGCATGAGTTGCACTTAACACACGTTTCCTTTACATGAACTTTGGACAACACTCAACATGTCCACCTTAGCCTTAAGGAAATAATAATAAATTATTATCCCCTTTAGAGGTAAGCCCTCTAGCTTAGCCCCTAGGCCCACACACTTATCCTCCTCCCTTACCCAACCTTGTGGATGCTTATTCCCCCATCACTCTTTCTTCATGGTTGGTTTTCACACATCATTGTTTATATTTTATTAATGATCTTCATAATTACATATACAAAATCAGGCTCCTGGTCTTTAACACTTAGGCTCTCTGGCCTAATAAACACATAATCCCACCATATTATATACACTTATCTCACCAGCCTATAAACATGATTACAATTCATAATAAAACTGGGGCACTATTGGGGGATATTGCAATTCCAGTCCCTTAAGGGAATCCTATTATTTTCTTCAGTATTTTGGTTTAGAATTTGGCTCCAGAACTTCTTGGGATCCAACTGTTATTGAACATGATGCTTATAGAAATGTTATTGAACATGCTAATGGATTTACCATGGTCAATACAAGGTCGCTCGAGGCAAGAAAAGAGCCCTACGTTCTTTCAATTCAATGTGAACAGGTATTTTACTCAAAGGATTTAGGTAGAAGGGGTAGGTCATTTATTATTAGACATGATCCAAGAGGAAGGACGACAAAGTATAATGTAGAAGAATATCAAGAGGGTATTGAGGAAGAAGATGATATAGAGGATCAACATGATTTAGATGATCATGTTCCATAGGAATATGTTGAAGAATTAGTTGAACCAAATGATGTAGGAGATAACGTTCATCAAGATGATATCGATGATGACTTTATCGAAACTAACATCGACGATGACGATGATGATATGGCCAATACTTACAATGTTGAATATGGATTGGATGATACATATGTGGACTTGGATGGAGAAGATGATCAATTACATTGAAGTGTATGAGGTATGTCTTAATATTGGTATATTGTATGAGGTATGGACTTGTATTGGTATATTGTATAAATTAGTGTTCAATTTTAATTATGTCATTTTCTAGTATGTTGGTATATGTTGTCGGAGACATTTCTTAATTATTACAAAAAACAAATTCATATATTTTCTAGTACATAGATTTTGTCAGGTTTTGGGGAATTGAGAGTGATGTCAGGGGGGGATATAGATGAGCTTCCACCTTCACGTGGTTGGCCCCATTTAGTAGAGAATATTAAACAATTCTCAAAACTAAGAGAATCTTCGCAAGGTTATAAATGCACAACTATGCTTATTTCACCTAGATTGTTATTATATAATATTTAATAACTCAAAAATAAGTCACTCTTGCTCATGTACTTGAAACCGACATATATAAATCATGACATGTGAATGGGGCCAATGTTGATTTGTTTTCAATTTGTGCTTGTATGGATTGAAATTTCACATGGTTAGACTAGACACATGCAATGACATTATGGGAGGGGTTTGAGACTCAAACATGACTCACACAAACAATTCGACAATCAAACAACAAGCCTATAGAAAAATTAATGTGAATGTGGCCAACATTGATTTGTTTTTTCAATTTGTGCTTGTATGGACTGAAATTTCATGACATGTTAGGACAACACACATGCATTGACAGTATGGGAGGGTTTCTGGTCTCAAACATGACTCAAACAAAAAATTTGAAAATAAAATAGTCTTTGTTTATTCTATCAAAACCCTAAAATAAGGCGTGCCTACTCATATACTTGACCCTGCTTATAAGTGGCATGTGAATGGGGCCAACATTGAAATTTTTTCAATTTGTGCTTCTATGGACTTGGATGGAGAAGATGATCAATTACATTGAAGTGTATGAGTTATGCCTTAATATATCTAATTAATATATATATTAATGTAATATAGATACAATTATTGACTTGTATTGATATATTATATAAATTAGTGTTCAAGTTTAATTATGTCATTTTCTAGTATGTCGGTATATCTTGTAGGAGACGTTTCTTTTCTAGTACATAGATTTTTTTGGGTTTTGTGGAATTCAGAGTGGCGTGAGGGGTGGGGGATGAGCTTCCACCTTCACATGGTTGGCCATGTTCAGTAGAGAATATTATACTATTCTCGAAACTAAGAGAAACATTAAGGTGTTGAATACGAGAAGCATCTACAAGGATAAAAGGTACACTTGTTATGTACATTTAAATAGTGTTTGTGATGTATATCTATGAAGGTATGCATACCCTACCCCCTTATACATTTGAACCTATGACTTCCAAAGAGTATACCCATGTTCTTAATCGTTAGGCCCACTATATAATATTTATTAATTATTATAATATATTTATTATTTTATGATATAATATGATGATGATGATGATGATCTAGTTTAAGTTCACGACCAAGCCAAACACCAAATTGGTGTATGAGACCCCCTTGTTTGTGGGACAAGGGACCCCATCCGTACAACGATTAGATTGTTAATGACTAGAGAGGTATACATATCCTACCTCCCTCTAGATTTGATCCTGTGAACTCTTACGAGGAAACACGTGTTATTAACAATAGTTTATTAAATATTTATTATATGTAAATTACATAAAATATAATTTATATAAAATATAATTTATATAATATATAATATATATAATATAATATATAATATATAATATATATAAATATAATTTATATAAATATAATTTCTATAAATACAATTTATATAATTTACATTATATAATTTATAAAATATATTCAAAAAAACATAAAAACCATAATCCCTCACCCGTGCGCCCATAACCAGCTCCCCCAAATTACCTCACCTCCTGGCCATGACTGAGAGCCCATAACTTCCCCCGAATTACCTCACCTCCTGACCATGATTGAGAGTGAGAGAAGCCAATGTTGGAGGGAGAGAATCCATTTTTGGAGAAAGAGATCACCTACACACCCATAACCTCCCCCAAATTACCTCACCTCTTGGTCATGACCTAGAGCAAGAGAAGCCATTGCTAGAGAAACAAAGGAGGAGGGACTGAGAGTGCCCTTGCTGGAGCGACAAAGTAAGCGACAAAGGAGACCCCGTTTTGACTAGGAATGATGCCAAATTTAGTAATTTATTATAATCCTTTAAGACCCCAAATCAAGAATTAAATCTCATCCTTTTGAATCTCGTCCAATGTTTTGTAAGTTATGGTTTAATCCCTGCTTGAATTAAATGATTTAAGACCTCATATGATTTGAATCTCGTCCAAGAAATTATTTAAGACCTACTTGAATTGGTAAGTTATGGTGACAAAGGAACCCCCAATAAGAAACATGTCATCATCAAACTAAGAGTGGCTCGATTATTTGTCTCCCTGGACAATGGATATACCCTTCAAGTTTCCAACAATTCTCTCTTGCTCCAACCTTTTCCTCAAAGAGAGATTCATGAGAATATATAAGAGTGGAGACAAAGGTAGGCCTTGTATAATACCTCTCTTACTCTAAAAAAATGAGCTAAACCTATCATCTACCTATGATGTTATCCATGGGAATCCAATGCATGGTTTAACACAGTGAATAATATTTTTTGTAAATCAGACAACAAAAATGATAAATATGACTGATTGAAAACATTGGCCACGAGTGTGTCATTTTTGAATTGCAAATGGGGGAGGGGATATAACTCACCATGGATAATAAGGACTTTCATATTGCCACTAGTAGTTGTTTGACACAAACTTATTCTCAATCTTTCAATGATCGGTATGAATAAGAAAGGCTATAGAGAATTAGCTTGTCTAATGCCTCGGGAAGGGTTGAAGGTGGGAGATGGAGAGCCATTGACTAGGATAGAGAAGAAATATGATGAGACATATTTTCTAAGACAAAATATCCAGGTTTGATATAATCCAAGGGTAGATATCATTTGAACACAAAAATACTAATTAATATGATCAAAGGCTTTAGACATATCAAGCTTAATTTACATGTCTAAATTTTTAGTCAATTTTAAGGAGTGAATAACCTCATGTACTATTATGATCCCATCCATAATTTGTCACCCTTCAGTGTATCCTCCTTGTTCATGAGAAGTTATATAAGACATGATAGGATTTAGCTAGTTTGTAATCACTTTAGAGATGATTTTGTAGGTCAAATTACATAGAGAGATTGGTTTGAATTTGTTTGGGGCATTATTTGTCTCTTCTTTTGGAATGAGTGTAAGGAAGATGGGGCTGAAGGCCTATAACATTCCTTGTGTTTCTCTAGAGTCCTCAAATACCTTCCAAGCATATGTGCCCAACACTAGCTAACGATTTTGGAATAAATATGTTGTAAAACCATCTAGGCCTAGAGATTTCTCTGATGCCATGTCCATTACTATTATTTCAACTTCTTCCAGAGTAACTCTTCTCATCAAGCTAAGATTATAATATGGATCACCATCTAGGGGATGTGTTTCAGGGTGGACCTTATGGCTTCCTATTTTTCTATAGTTGGGTTAGAGTGGAGCCAATGATAAAATGATTTGAGTTCCTTTTCTATGTCACCATGAAATATGTTTCCAAACACTTCTTTGTTTCAGTTTTTGAGTTTCAACTTTAGATTCTTTAATATTTGTTGAAATCTATACATCAATGATCCCTTAGTTGGATCCCCTTCTTTTCATTTTTATGTCTCTGGTTGGTTTTGGTTCTTCCTCCTTAGAGTTGGTATTATCCTCCTTATCTGATTCCATCTCCAAATCATATTAGGTTGTAGGTTCTTTTCCCTGGGCTATAGATTCCATTTCTATTGATTACTTTATTGATTATTCTATTGTATCCTTTTTCCTTTATTTTGGATCCTCCTAGTTGGCTTTGTGTGATGGATGTGCCTCCTTTTTTTCATCCACTAAACTTGGCTCCAGGTCTTCTTGTTTTGAGGCTAGTGACTAGAAATTGTTGGTCACGTTGGGTGTACTAGGGGTCCCCTAGTCCATGTGCTTCTTGATTTATTTCCTTTACTGAGGAAATATTTGGAGGGAAGCCCCTGGTAAACAACTTAACACACAAAAACTCAGAGCTTGTAGTTGAGTTGGAGCAACCAAACACTATGCAACCAACAAATCCACCTAACCTCATGGTCAAAAGATGACCATCTAGCATTAAACACAGGAGATAAAACTGGATTCTAATGAAAACGAGAGTAGTAGGATATATATATATATATATATATCCTTTATAATTATTCGATACCAAAGGCCTTTATAATGTACAAGCCTCCCAACAGTTATGGCTACCTAGGTGTTTTAAGCCAACAATTATGGCTTCCTATGTACTTTAAGACAATTACAAAACCTAGGTACTTTAAGCCAAATTTTCCATCTCTAGAGTATTATAAAGAAAAGGAGTGGAAATATAGTCTTGATCTTCCTCAAATATACCAATAAATCAAATAGATGGTTTCTTTAGGTTTACCTGCATGCCTGTAACAAGAAAATAAAGGTCCATAATCTATTTGTGTCTTGTTGCTTCCCTCCTAGTACCATAACAAAAATTAGTATATCATCAACAAATAGTAAATGTGACAAAATACATGGATTGGCAATTTGGATACCATTCATGTTAACCACTTTGAGTGCGACCTTCAAAGACCTACTTAATTCCTCGACTGCAAGCATGAATAAGTAAGGAGAGGGTAGATATATCTACCTAAGACCTCTTTTAGGCCTGAAAAAGGAACTTGTTGGCCCATTTATGATAAATAAGAAATACACTGAGGTGATATAGTTCATTACCTAGGACATAAATGCAACACAAAACCCCAAGTGTATATTTAGTAATCTCAAATAGAGCCAACTAATTTTTTCATATGATTTAGAGAGATATTAATGAGAATGTTTGTTAGCTATTTCTCTCATTTGATGGGGTGTAGGTACAACCAATCAAGTATTTGTCATATTTTTCCTCCTCAAGCGAGGGATGTTCTGGAAGACTAGAGGAAAGTGAGACATCTAGTAGGACTAAAAGAGGGAGATCAACTAGATGTCAAAATATTAGAAGAAAATTCCATAAACGAATGGAATGTTTTCTCGTGGAAGGGGGTCATGTTCTTATGATGATGAGAGAATAGGCGACATCGAAGTGCCTTTGAGGTACAAAAACTTAGTAAAACAATGGGTACCCAAGGATCTTCCTCATCTAAACACATATTTTTGTGTGAACGAGAGGATATTACGGATTGCACCATCATCATTACACATTTTGGGGTTGTTTTGCATGGATGGCATAAAGGTGGGTTGTGAAAGATGTACTAAATTGATGGAGTATGTGGGACCCTGCTACAATTATAGAGGTTGGATGCAACTGGTCCAATATACATGCAGTATGTGCAGATACAGAGTGTCTGCAAATTATTTACAACTAAAAGACAATAATCAAAATAAAGGATTGAGTATGTACATTAACGGAAGGCCAAAAGCATCAGGGAATATTGCAGGGTTTATAAACAGTACACAACCTAGGTCTATAAATAAACAACCCAATTGTGTATTTGAGGGGTGTGAAGGAAACTATGTTTTCATGTGTGCCATAAAATCAATAGTTGTAGGGGAAGATTTGTTGATCAATTACAATTTGAATCGAATAGATACAAACATTGTTACTATGGGAGTGGTAAATATAACATTTCACCAAACCTGTAATTAATGAATCTAATAACTTATGTTTTTTTTAATTAATGTTTTTTGTTAATGTTTCATTTTGATATAAGAAATATAAGGAATATGTTTCATTAAATGACACCATCCTCTAGGCAGCAGGTATATCTCATTTTTAATTATGTTTTTTGAAGAGTCTATTGGTTTCATTTTGATGTTAATGGTTTCAATAATTTTGTTGTAGGTTGTTGATCAGGGAAAGTCCCCTATGGATGAGATGGCGCCATCGTTAGGGTAGCATGTATACCCCATTGTAAATTGTAAAAATTAAATATAAGCAATGTGTTTTTTAATTGTTTTTTTTTTAGTATATTGGTTTCATTTTGATATTAATGTTCTCAATATTTTTGCTGCAGGCTGCGCCTAACCGGGGAATGTCCCTGATAAATCATAGGACACCATCCTCAACCCAGCAGGTATAACCCATAGTAATTATACAAATTAAATATGTTGTATTATTGTGATTTTTTTATGAGTCTATTGGTTTCATTTCGATATTAATGTTTTCTATATTTATGTTGCAAGCTACATATATATTAGGAGAGAAATACATAGAAATGGTTGTGGATGAGATAATGTGTGATGATGACTTCACATCATATCTTAACCCCTTTCAGATGTTAAAAAAGTCTGTAAAAAAATAAATGTGGAAATCCTTTGTTTGGTATTCATTCACCAACAAATGGAGGAGATTAAAGAAAATATTGATCATTTTATTATGAGAGCTTAGTCATTGAATGTAAGTTGTGATATATTTAATTAGAAGATAAATTCATTTATGGTTTTATATTTTTTACTCATATTTGTCATGAACTAAAATATGATTTGTTTTTATAGGCATATTTGCATCCACATAATCTTGGTGAGGGGCATGTTGCTACTATTGTTGCTACTGATGAGTCTTCACATCATGAGCATATAGCCCTACGTGAATCTAAAAAGTACCATTATTTTAGACTGAACAATCGACAACACATAGTAGGACACCATAGAGGGAAGATGTGGGTGCAACCTCTATTGCTCGAGGCACTGTAGATCATGCAGAAAAGGGCCAGGGGGTCGATGCAGCAAAGAGTAGTATTGATATTGCTCAAGCAACATTTCATAGATCTTCCCGTGTTATTAGCATGGGAATAGTACAAACCACATTTTTGGTGGACAAAAATATTCTTCCCATAAATATAGAGAAGATCCCAGGTATTTAAAAAATGTTTTAACTATTATATATAATCTAATTGAAATTTACTCATAGATCATTCTTTTTAAACTAATGATGACATGATCATTTTGCAGGAAATGATGTTTTTTTAAGCATCTAAATGATTGGTCACTAGAGATATTTGGGCCCACCATCCTCATAGGGTGGGATAAACAAATAAAAAAATTAAAAGATGAGCTCATTAATCGCCTGATTGGGTTGTTCAGTGCTGAGACCTTCAACCGAGAGGAGGTCCTTAAGAAAGTCGACCAACATATGAAGATTGTGAGGGACCAATATAGGGTTCATCTAGAAATGAACGCTAGGTATGAATGCCCTCCAATGATTCTAGTAAGGGAGTGGAAATCCATGTTGGATGATGGAAGGGAGAGGGCTTTAAGAAAACAGGGAAAGATACCATTGGGCACATGAAGGTATGCAATACTTTAAACAATGTAATTATACATTTATTACTCTTTATTTTTACATGAAATTGTCAATGTCTAACGTATTTCAAATTTTTCGTAGGCTGTTAGACACATCAAAGGAAACAAAGGCCATACTAGAAAAGCACGGCCAACACAAGCTTAGGCCTGGTGGTTATTCAAATATGGTGGCACGAATTGTAAGTATCAATAACTCAAATATTGTATCCAAATAACAAACTGCATATAAATTTGTTTTTATTTCACCATAAAATATAAACTGATGATCTTATGCAAAATTGCAAGCCAGTCGGTTCTATAAAAAATTGCAAGTCGATCGGTTCAACAAAGTTTCAATGGAGGACGAATTGAGGCTTGGCTTCCAACACAACTTTCCAGCTATTGTTGAACACCGAAAATGCTTGGGTGTTGGGCCAAAACAATCTTCCAGTGATCTACCCTATGCACAGGTAAATAAACTCAACAAAGTTTATTTAAGATTGATTACTTGTGCAGTCTATTCATTATTAATTTTGGCCATAAAATATTGAACCTATTTGTTTGAAGCAGGAAAGCTACAATACACATAATTCCTAGGATGTAGAACAACCAACCAATGAAGGTTATGTTATGCATCCTGAAAATGGATGTATTCATGTGCTACAAAAAACTTAGTATGAATTATAGTTGAAAATATTTAATTGCAAATAGTGTATTAATTTTAATCTTTGATGTTTCAACTCCAGATCATGCATAGGTTCATCCTGTACAATATGATCAAGCAGATAAACAAGGAGATGAAGTACATGATGTGGCCCCATTAGGTAAAGAGAACCACTCTAATGTTGCTTTTATTAATGAAATACTTGTAATGATATAAACATAACATATCCATTTAACATTTCTTCATTATTGCAGTAGATCCTGGCACCTTAGAACAACATATTCCACATCATGAGTACACGACCTGGAAAAACAATAAGACAAGATACAGAGGCAACCAAAATAACTAATAAAGATGTTCTAGTAGATGATCAGTTGATTTCTGAATTTGTGAAAAGAAAAAAGACAAAAAAGAAGTGATTGTAATAACATTATGACATATTATTTTTGATAATATAAACTAATTTCATGGGATGTTTTTTTCCTATGAATGAATGAATGAATGTTATAAGTACTTAATGAATGAATTTTGAATGTTTTTTTATGACGAAAAACACATATTTTCTCATAAATTCGTTTATTTTCAAGTACATTCATTGGGTGTGGTGAATTAAGAGTGATGTGAGGGAGAGGGGAGCGGGAGTGGGGAGGGAGGGCCATATAAGATTCAAACTTCACGTGGTTGGGCCTATTCAATAGATAATATTAAATTATTATTGAAACAAAGACAAGCTCAATAAGGCAATGCTCTTTATTCTTATGTATTATATATTCGTGTAAATTTTGAAATGCATGTCTATTTCTTAAATTCTTTATCATAAATTTAACATTTCATGGTTCGTTGATTTCTAAAAGACTTCACACTAGGAATTTAAACTGATCACTAGCCTATCTGGAGAGGATGCACCAATTGTACAAAAAGGTACATAATTAATACTCATGAATCTGTCTTTTTATATGTTGTTTTATTTATTTACCTTTCATGTGCATTGTAGTGCTTTACTTCATTTGTTATACATATTTTATTTAATTCATTCATGATTTTATGCATATTTACCCTAACAAACCTAATTCTAACTTTACCCTACCAACCCCTACCTTACCTTTCTCTCACCTTCCAACCCTAACTTGATGTAACCTATCATGATCATCCTACATACCTTATATTTTCTTACCCTACCAACTCAACCTAACCTAGCCTAACCTTATTCTAACTAAACATAAATTAATTCTATATTATATTGTACCCCATGGGCACCGTTGATGGTGTGTACCATTTTATCATAATAGGGAAGCTTACATGGAACCAATATTGTTGGCAGATTTTTTGTTTTGAAACCCATTTTTAACCTTAAAATTCCTCTAATGTAAGTGATTCAAAGAAATAAAACTTTTCTTACAGAATAGAGAACCTTTTTTACTTTAAATCCTTTAATGATAAAAATAATTGGGCACCTTGGAGTGGTGAACCATTCATAGAGCAGGGCCAAAAGTGTTGTTGGCCGTAATCTTTTGTGCTACTTCACAAGGGGCTATGGAATTATCTGCTGAATAAAAATCAATAAGTTGGATAACAAAGAAAACTAAAGACATCATGTCACAAGTGTCTATGGAATTATGTTCTCAATAAAACTTAATACGTTGGATTCAAAGAAAACTGAAGATCTCATGTACATACATTTGAATTTTCACTTTATCTCCATAAGGTAAGAAGAGTATCATTTAGAGCCTTCAAAGGATTGGGTTGTGGATCATAAGAATCCTCACTTGGACACTACTTTACCCAATTTTGATTTGGGTGAAGGTTCTTCTTCATTTGAAGTAGATGCTTCTTCAGGTTCGACCCCACAAGGAGCTTCCAATGCCTCTCACGCACCTAAGAGCACTTGTATATGATGATGTACAACTTGATAATCATTTTTTTAGAGAAATAAATTTCCCTCATCCTCCCATGTAATAAGAATTAATAACAAGGACATCGGTACCTTTCCAATTCTCAATGAATTCTCCCCTCTTCCTTGGATTTCCATATGGAGCAAAATAATAACCAGCAGCCACAATAACCATTGGTAAACCCTAAAGACTCAATGGAAATGTATTCCTTGGAGCTTATAACTTGATGATATTGACACTTAGTGACCTTTACACCTGTAGCTTCATTGTATTGCATACATTATAAAGGTAAATTTTGGTATTGTACTTAATGTAATTACTCAATTTAGTTACCAAGGTTAATACATGTGGCATAACACAATAACTTATAGTGGAATTATTACCGCTTAATTTACTAGCACATCAAAAGTACAAATATCAAGGTCATTATGTGAAGTAGCTTGAGATTTTGTGACATCTTCAATACCCCTCAATTCATGGATCTAGATTTCCATATGTATATTTTATCATTATTCACTCGAGAACAATATGGATCAAGTGATTTTTTCAAGTAAGTTCCAAAGTTTTCTTTGGAACTCTTAGAGTTATTTTCCTTTGCCCACCTCTTTCAGTGTCATTGATTTTGGTGGTGATAAAATCCTTGTTTAAAGTTATGTTTGTTAGAATCAATGTTTGTTTGATTTGGTTTCTTTTGTATCCATCTCTCTAGTTTATGCAAAAAGTGGGCAAGGTTTTTCAATAGTTGAGAGGTTCTAGTTCTACCAATTCATAGAGATTTAAAATCAGATGGTTTCAAGAATGTAATGATGGAAAGGTAGTTTCGTATTCATTTGGCCACACCAATTTTTTAAACCTATAAATATCATAATCACCTTTACTTGTTTCTTCAATATAGAATTTTCATTATCAACGCCTTAAAAATTCTACTTCAAAATCAATTAAGAAGAATCAACTAGGTGTACAATATTCTCAAAGGTATTGGAAAATTATAACAAAATTGTGATCCATTATCCCCTTAATTTATATCATCCAAAATTATCTGGCCATTATAACTAATGTTAAGAGTAATTGGATTATCATCCAACTCCCCAAGGATTTCATGATGCCATAGAAGTTGCTACATGGGCAATTTAAATTTATTTCCCTTTGAACTTTAACTTGATGTAGAAGCATTTACAACAATGGCCTTACCTTATACTCTTGGTGCTACACACTTTAGCAACCGCATATACATAACCAATTACCACATATCCATAGTAAAATTTGGATGAAAGTATACAAGGGTATGTTCAGGCCATGGAATCCAGTGAAGGTGGAGATTGAAGGATGGTTGAAAACAAAGGAACATTGATTTTGCATAGAGGGACAACAGAAACCCTAAGTTAATACCACGCAAGTATCTCGGGAAATATGTGTTTAGAAACTTGCATGAGGTAGTTTTCTATGATTTCCCACATTTGTTGTAGGAGGACAAGCCTAACCATGAGAGGGTTAGGGTTTTTGACAAGATTGTAATGACTATAATCCTATAAAGTAGTATAAATAAGTACCTAGGAGGTCTAGGTAAACAAGGGAGAGAGAGGAAAGAGAGATGTCAGTTGAGGATAGAGAGAGTTGATTATTATGAGTTTGTGGGTTGTTGATGATTGTAATAAGTTTTGTAGAAGCGTCGAGTAAAGTAGTCTTGGAGGGTTAGGTCACAGGATGAGGATCCTGGTGTGATGTAGTCATTCTCACAGAGGATTCTTACTTTCAATCTTGATTGTATTACTGAAGATGTAATGTGTGCAAGGCAAGATTTTGCAGCAGAAGAAATAAAAGAGAAGATAATCCAAATATTTGTGGATGTAGCCCCAGGAGGGGGTGAACCATGATAAACCTTGTGTGTTTTTTTATTGTTAATGAATGCTTTACTTTCTATTGATCATTAACTTAAGAATGAATTGTTAAAGTAGATTTATCAACATGCATGCGTAGGTTTAAAGACAAATAAATCATAGAAGTAATTGAATTATTAACAAAGATAATGCATAAGGAAGAAAGAACCCAATCCCAATCGCCACTCCTTCCTATACTAAAAACACCTGAGTATAGCAATCCCCCATAAAAGCTATCTCTGGTGAGACTGTGTTGTGCAACCTGTGCACAACGTTACCTTTTGGATTACCAGGAGAGATGATAGTTTTTGAGGGTTTTGTTGGAAACCTATTTGAGATCAGAATCTGGGTCAGCCCAAGAAGAAGTTAAAGAAACCAACAAATGGTTTTGTTTCCAGTTGAAACTATACAGTATCAAGTGGACGTGATCCATGGAAGAAACACATGGAGGATGAAAGTATAGAAGGTTATGTTCAGGCCATGAAATCCAACGAAGGCAGAGATTAAAAGATGGTTGAAAACAAAGGAACTTGATTTTGTGCAGAAGGACAACAAAAACCCTAAGTTAACACTGCACAAATATATTGACAAATATGTGTTTAACGACTTGCATGAGGTATTTTTCTATGATTTCCCACATGTGTTGTAGGAGTGGTTATTGAGGTTAAAGGAAAACCACCCTACAAATCGAATCAGACAATTGGAGTGGAATCCTATGGATATCACACAGTTACAACAAGTTAATAACAAATTTACGCACGCATTATATTTCTGGTTAGACAATATTGTTGCAGGGTTTATCACTGAATTTGCAGTAGATACCATGAAGTCCTACACCATAGCAGGGAATAATTTTATAAAAGGACCTAGAGGTAGGTACATTAGATCATTTTACACTTCAATCAATAATTTATTGTATGACAATGATGTGATCACCATGGAATCAAACAACTAAACTTCCATGCGTGCATGGGGGAAGGGGGGAAGCATTAATAGGAGGTTGAGATATGGATAGGGAGACAAGTAAGGGGAATAATAAGGAGGCCATGGACCCAATCATGATGGAAGAGGACTAGATAAAGTAGGTGCAGCGAAATACCCTACCAATATAAAATGAATAACAAGAAGAGAGCCATATTTGATAAAGAATCCTTGGCGAGTGATGAAGAAGATGTAGAGGATATCTGGGATGTGGAGAAGATTGAGGAAATTCTATGTGCAACATATGAAAATAAAAAATGAGGTCGAGGGTTAGAAATAGAAGGAAAAACTCCAATCTAGATCACCATCAGTGTGGAACCTACAACCCCATGTGTGACTAATACAGCAAAAAGAACACCAACATTTAGACAACTTAATTTTAGTGGGAGAAAAGAAATCGGAAAGGGATCCAATCAAGGAAATAAAGTAGGGGAGAAAATTCAGGAAGTAATAGTCAATTGTCTACACCACACAGAGGTAGTAGTTCAACACAATTCAAAATGGCAGGACATGATCCCACGATCAGACTACCTAAATTTCAGGGAGAGGCATCAGAGTACCCTGAAAAATCACTTATTCATCTGTGAGAATACCTGGGAAGCAAAGTAGATCAAATATGAGGATACAAAGCTCGCGCAGTTGGATTTCACACTAAGATATCACGCACTGGACTAGTACATGAGCCTAGATGTAAATAGTCTACAGGGAGTACCAAGTACTATCACAGATGTGAAAAAACTACTTGTAAATGAATTTCATAAGCTCGTCTCAGAAGATCAATACATGAATGAAATGATTGAAATCAGGTAGAAACCGTGTGAGTCTTTTTTGCAGATTGATAAGAGGTTCAAACCTCTAAAAGGTAAGTTGAAATATGCAATTATTGACATCAAATATAGACACTTGTTTGTGAACTCACTTTTACCACACTTGAAATACCCATTAAGAAAATAAAAGTTCCAAAATCAGGCAGAGGCTCTGCAAGCAACCTTACAACTAGAAGAGAAACAATATTAGTAAACAGATCCAACAATAGAGGATTTGAAGGAGGATTTGAAGAATCTAACATTTAAACTTAACCAAAATAGGGGCAAAGGGAAAGGAGAAGTTGTTTGGTGTACGTTATGCAGAACAAAAGGAAACCATAAAAACAAATTTCCAAATTTTGTGCAGTATATGGCAACAAGAGTATCAAACCCCTTGCCAACAAGAGGACCATGGTGCGATATTTGTAATACACATGGGCATGATCCATATCATTTTCCATTGATGTAAAAGTATAATAAAATACCAAAAATTTCATATTGCGATTTTTACAAATCAGTGGGTCATGATGATAAGAAGTGTAGAATGATGGAATTGATGAGAGAAAGAACTTTAGATACTTAAAGGGTGCAAGAAGAAATGATGACAAGACAAGTTGCACCTTAGTTCAGCCAGGTACCACCACCATACAACAATGTGCAATAACAGTACAACAATGTGCAATTGTAGTATAATAATGCACAACCCCAGTATAATAATGTGCAGTCCCAATATAACCCTGCACAGTATAACCAGGTACCCCAGTAAAATGCATTGTGAGGAGATCGAGGTGGATACAAAGGTGGAGGACGAGGCAGATGATGAGGCAGAGGAGGATTTGGACGAGGAAAAGGACAAATGGTATTCCACCTACCAACAACCAAGACATTATGCAAGGGATTGCCCACTTCCACCAACGACATGTATGTAATGTCGCACATTAGATCATGACACAAAACACTACCCAAAAATCTTGGGAAAGATCCAAGAAAAGAGAAACCTGAACAACCAGAATGTCCAGTGGATTTATGCAGAAGCCAGGGATGATGGGAGAAACATCAATATAGTCACTCAAGGAGGAGCCAAGACAGGAACTGATGCAACAAAACAAGATCCAACTCAACACCAATGGGTTCAGAAGAATATTGAGACACATAAATAGTTTGATGTGAGAATAGAAAAAGAAACATTTAAGGAGGCCATACAGGAGCTTCTCAAGAAGAATGTTGCATCTACATCAGTCACACAACAAACTTAGAACCCACCAATATACGAGATACCATTCTCAATGGACCATAGCAATAAAGGACAACCTTTAGCGAAAGTAAGTACCATAAAGAATTTTCTACAATCCTGTGTTAAGTTATTAAATGATCCATCATCTTTTAAGGTCTTAGAAAATATGATAGAAATATGCAACACATAGGTAGAAGGGAAGTTAGAGAAGAAAACAGTCAATCATCTCCATACAAGAAGAAGGACAAGTAGAGAATTCAGTCTGAATGCCAACATTGGGGATTTCAACATGGGAGATGTTATACTGGATTTAGGCTATGAATTAAATGTCTTACCTAAGAAGACATGGAAGTGTATGGGAGAACCCACACTAGGCTATTCACCTGTCCAGTTGAAACTATCAAATCAACAAATAGTGTTACCAATTGGAAGGCTTAAAGGTGTGGCAATAGATTTGGATGGAGTGTGAACTATGGAATATTTTGAAGTGACAGAGATAGTAGATGGCACAACACCTTACCCAACATTACTTGTATTGGATTGGGTGTTTGATAACCAAGCTATAATCAACCCGAAGACAAGAAAATTGATTTTTGAATCAGGCGAATATAGAGTCATTGCACCATTGGATCTTTCAAAAGGAGAAAGGGTTTTAGAGGCCACTTGTTTGGATTTGGAATAAATAAACCAGTTATACATAACCACCACGTGAGAAGAGGATTATGTTAACCCAACTGCATATGGGGTACTCAACTGAAGAAGCATTACATCATGTGATTTTGACTCAGACACAGGTTTGGAGAATTGGAAACAATGATTACATGAAGTTTCCACAAGGAGGTGTGTAAGAATCAACTATGCAGTAAGATGGTTTGGTACATAGATAAGAAAACCTCCCAGTTTTCATGGGATAAATGACTTAGAGGAATTCTTGATAAAATATGAAGAGGAAGTGTTAGAAAATCAAAGTCTTTTAGCCCTAGATATTTCACTCAAGGCAACACTTGCAAGATGGTGGGGTGCACACAAAGAAACAATTCAGGACTGGTATTAGTTTAAACGACTACCACACATTATATTTGGTGCAGAACCAAGGAGCAATAGAGTCCAAAAGTATGATGGGAAAGACACACCAGTTGAACACTTGGAGAAGTGCAAAACAAAGTGGAGCATGACACCACTAGAGGAACGGCCTCATCACTTTATCCATACATTGGAAGCGATCCCATGGAACTGGTACATATACCAAGAGATGTGCAAAGGCAATATAGAATGGACAAGATTACAGTAGAATTTTGTAGTAACCTTCTCATTCGAACATGAGAACCCCAACATTGATTCAACATTGAAGCTGATACGAGGAGTGATATTCATTGATGAACCAGAGGCTGAAATAATGACATAATATCAACAACAAAATAGACAGATAATTAAATACTTACTCTCATGCTATCATGTCGAAGAGGAAGCACCAAATGAAGATGACCCACACAACATTCATATTACAAAGATTGAAGGAGAGAGAGAGGTGGAAGGTCCATCTCTGGAGTCAAAAATATTTGTTGCACCAATCAAAGTTAAGAAATTCAACATTGGGATGAATGAAAATCCGAAAATGACAAGTATTGGAGACTATTGGGATGAGAAAACAGTAGAAATAATAACAAAGTTATTGTGCGAATATAGTGACCTATTTCCAATGGCCTTTACTGAGATGAAAGGCATAGCAGAAGAGATATGTGAGATGAAGATACCCCTCAAACCTGAGGCTAGACCTGTCAGAAAGAGACCTTACATACTAAATGTAGTGTATAAGCAGAAAGTGAAAGCAAAAATTGATTGAATGTT
The DNA here is from genome assembly GCA_009831015.1 of Picea engelmannii. NCBI lineage: Eukaryota > Viridiplantae > Streptophyta > Pinopsida > Pinales > Pinaceae > Picea > Picea engelmannii. The sequence goes on along the minus strand of ML779615.1, from coordinate 607,370 downwards.
GGAAGTTGGCATTCTAGAACCAGTAGAGCAATCTAAATGGATCAATCCCAAGGTAGTCCAAGAAAAGAATAAAGTGGGGGTAATGATTTGTGTAGATCTGAGGAAACTCAATGATTCTTGCTTACATGACCCTTTCCCTACCCCTTTTACAGATGAAGTCTTAGATAATGTGGGAGGCTAGGAAGCATATTCATTCACAGATGGATTCTCAGGATACCATTAGATCAACATAGATACATATCATAGGTATAAGACTACTTTTGCTACAGAATGGGGATCCTACCAATATATAGTCATGCCCTTTGGAGTGAAGAATGCACCAGCCACATTTTTTAAAGAGTAGTCATAGATGATTTTAAATAATTTATACATAAATTTATAGAAGTATATCTAGATGACTGGACTGTATACAGTCTTTTAAAGGACCATGTATAAGTGTTAAGACTAATGTTGGAAAGATGCAAGCAATGTCAGATATCATTAAACATCAATAAATGCATTTTTGGTACACCTTTTGGGATATTGTTGGGACATATAGTGTGTAAACAAGGTTTACTATTTGACCCTACTAAGATTGCAGTCATTGTAAATTTACCACCACCAAAATTAGTGTGCCAGCTAAGAGTAACACTAGGACATACAAGATATTACATGAATTTTATAAAGGGGTATCTGTAGATCACTGAACCAATGGAAAATTTGTTAAAGAAGGACACCATATTTTAGTGGAATGAGGGTTCTTAGCAAGGATTGGACACTCTAAAGGAAAATATGGTGACATCACCTATATTCATATTTTTGGATTGAGAAAAGACATTTCATGTGCACGTAGATGCATCAGCTATAACACTTGGAGAAATTATTATGCAACAAGGAGCAGGGTACTTAGACCATCCTATAGCGTTTGGAAGCATAAATCTTTTAGAATTTGAGTAGAATTACAACACCACTGAAAGAGAAGGCTTAGCCATGGTATATGCACTTTATAAATTCAGGCACTATTTACTGGGTAAACACTTTAAAATGTTCATAGAACATTATGTCCTCAAATATCTAGTCAAAAAGAAAGTGTTGGGGGGAGGATATGTAAATGGTTGTTTTTATTCAAAGAATTCAATTTAGAAGTGATAGTCAAACCAGGGAATTTGAATGCATGACCCGATCTATCAAGGGTAACCAATGGAGAAGAACCTGATAACTTGGAAGACAACTTCCCCGATGCACAATTATTTTCAGTACATGTAGTTGATGAATACTTTGTTGAAATTATTGAATACTTAAGTATAGGGGTTGCGCCACATAAATTTAGCACTGTGCATAAGAAAAACATGGTAGTCAGAGCTGCAGACTATCAACTCATTGCAGGTCATTTATACAAGATGGGCCAAGATATCATTTTGAGAAGGTGTGTATTGGAACATGAACGACCCAAGATATTGGAAGAAGCTCATGAAGCTATATTTGGAGGAAACTATGCAAGAAAATCCACCATGAAGAAGGTATTGTGTGCAAGATTATGGTGGCCAACAGTCCATAATGATGCCAAGGAATATTTTCGGAACTATGATCTCTGTTAGAGGGTTGGAAAACCCAACAGAAGGGATGAGATGCCCCTAAGACCACAAGTGAATATGCATGTATTTGACAAATGGGAAATAGACTTTGTTGGACCTATTAATCCACCAACGAAAAGGTTAGGAGAAAGATATATCATTATTGTGACTGAATACTTAACGAGATGGGAAGAAGCAGCACTAGTCAAAGACTGTCGCACAGAGACAACAACACACTTCCTGTTTAAGCAAGTGATCACCAGATTTGGATGTCCCAAGATATTGAGGAGTGACCAAGGCACTCATTTTCTTAATAATAACATCAGGGATATGAATGAGGAGTTTGAAGTCTATCACTAGAAGAGTACACCATATCATCCTCAGGAAAATGGAACAGCAGAAGCTTTCAATAAGATTTTGGAAAATTCATTGACTAAGATCTACAATGTGAACATAGATGATTGGGAATTAAAAATACCAGCATTATTATGGGCATACAAGACCACATGCAAGAATTTGTAAGGAAAGACGCCATTCAAACTGGTGTACGGACATGAAGCAGTGGTTCCATTAGAATTTTTGGTACCCAGTTTATGCGTAGCAGCAATTATCAACATGAAAAAAAGAGGCACAGTAGAGATGTTAAGACAACTAATGAAAATGGAAGAGGACAATATTTTGGCAGGATTTCACCAGGAAGTACATAAAGAAAGGGACACATCCTAGCATGATAGACATATTAAAAGGAAAATATTTAAGGAGGGAGACCTAGTTCTCTATGACAACAAAGTTTTGCAACACCCTGGTAAGTTTAGAGTGCATTGGATAGGGCCATATGAAGTAAATACTTTCACAAATTGGGGTTCTATCCAACTAAAGGAATTGGGAGGAACATAACTGAAAGGCATGATCAACAGTAGTCGACTGAAATTGTACAAGAAAACTCAACATACTAACTCTTAAAAGTTACAACATAGTAAGAAAGTCATGTATATAGTGTACTATAGTAGATATGAGGAAAGAAAACTGATAAAAAAAAATGGGGAAAAAGAAGAAAAAAGGAATAGAAAAATAGAAAAAGAAGAAAAACACAAAAAGAAGCAGAAGTTGAATAAACAACAGAAACTTAGGGAAAAAGTTGCGCGCAAAAATTACTATGACAACATAGAAAGACAATGCATAGGAAAAGTTGAACTCGACGCAAATGAACAGAAAAAGTGGAAAACAATTATGACCTGGTCTATAAAGTGTTGAAATCACAAGTTAGTTCGACACTTAGTGATTTTTTAGCACAGATAAAAATACAAGTGTGTTCCCTATATAGAACTATGCGAAGAATTAAGCGAGTGTGCAAATTGGAAAAAAGATGACAGCACCAAAGTTTGATGCTCCAGGCCAGTACATATGGGTTACTCGACAGGGCCAAAGGTGGAAGGAAAGGATGAGGGAGACTGAAAACATTGTCAAGCTTGAATATGTCACTACTTCAGACACAGATTCAATCAACCCCACATGGGTTGAGGAGGAAACATCGACAATGGCGCAAGGATTTAGCGGGACCCGAAATGGTATTCTAAACCCTAATCCTAAAACACCCTCTAAAACCTAATGAAATGATGGGTCAAAAATAACGCTGCGACAAAGAAAAGGTGTTGGTCGAGGACATCATGAATCGGTCAGACTCCAAGAGGGAGGAATATGATGCAAAAATAATAGAGGCATGTCCATCTGTTATCTAGCAGAGAAAAAAGGTGCAAGATTCCATGGATATTACATTTCCATACCTCTTAGACGCAGTGGTCATTGTGCACAACATGCTCGAAAAAATAGCTAAATTGATGTACTCGGCCCACGATGTGTGCGATGTGACCAAATTCCCAGATTTGGCCGAAGAAACCTACTTAGAAAACATAGGGGAAATTAGACCCCTAGGAAAACATATAATGGAGCTTGCATAGTGGATAACGGGGTTTTACAACTCTAGAATAATGAACCTCCTAGATATACAACACTTCAAGTGATGGAAAAACATTGGGCTCTGTGTCAAACAGTTATTAGCCCGAGTACATGGTGGCATCCTTTGGATGGATAAGCTGGTACATATGAATGTGGTGTTGATATCCAATATTACAATATTACCTATAGTTGGTGCACATCTAGAGGAGTACTTGGACAACAAGGTGCACAAGAAGGAAATCGTCGAGCCGGTAAAAGAAAAATTTGGCACCAACAGGGAAACAAGGGCATTGTGCTCAAAGACATTAATGAAAATGCAACAAGGTTCACCAACAATCTTATGGATTGCAAGCTGTTGAGGAAATGCAGGAAAGAAGAATCTCCAGCAAGATTCATTACAATAGTCACGCAATGCGTGAAAGGAGTGATGTTCAACTGGGCATCGTACCTCCTGAACCACTTTTTGGTTGGTTACAGAGATGCACAGGATAATGGAACTCAGTTCCATTATTCTTGTCTTATCATTCTTATAGCCTTGGAAAGGTGGTAGGAGCCAATGTTTTCATCCTTCCTGGATAAGAAAGGAAAGTGTTATGCAACCATATATGAGTCTCTCTGGCAGGCCAAGGACAATAAAAATCAGCAGGAAAATAACACAATATTTGTGATGTTGCTTGAAGAAATACAAAAATGCACAACCAATGTGTGGAAAATTCCTATGGAGGCAATCCAGGAAACTGAAGGGATAACCAGGTTCAACGCATCCAGGAATCACATATGGATCCAAGCCGCAAAGGATCCAAAGAAGGCATGGATGGAGATGTAATATCATGTCACAAAGGAATAAATTGACTAGATAATCAAAGACTAGCCAGCGCAGTGGAAGATGTCAGTAGCAAAACCAAAAACAAATTCATCCATGACACAATCCACCAAGCCTAAGGAAAATTTTGAAGCAAATTACATATCAAAAAAGAAAATCCCAGTTGATAACACTAGAAAGGTTGTAGTGCAGTATCAACCATTGGGAAGCAATGCAATTCCCAAAAGAACAAGGAGGAAAAAAACAATGACCAAGATAGAAAGCCAACAGGATGCCAGAAAGGGGGACACATCACAGGCTAGTGAATAAAGGTTACATGTTACAATGAGTGGGGTTCATCCCTCACAGATAAAAAGGAAGACAATGCAGGTAGAAGAGACACACAAAAATAGGAAGTATACCACGGAAGACCCAGTCATCACCCTGACAGAGGATGATGTTAAATTCATTGTGGCCAAGGTCCAAGACAGGGGGGAAGAGGTGGTCTATGTTGTAGAGGCACAAAGAGAATCGATCATGGCTAAACTCATTGAATTCCATGAAACTCTACAACAATTACAGAGTTAAGAAGTACCAGAGGCCACAACACAGTGACATGAAAATACATAGCGAACCTCTGCACAGAAAGAAGGAGAGGAGACAGTTCAGTTAGTAGTGAAAGGAAGGGACACATTCGCAGTCACTCACCAAATGATTAGATTGGATCAAGATACTATGTAGAAACCCATGGGGGAAATTGAGCAATTTTAAGTAGTCATGGTGAAGATACCCACCAAAAAATTATATGGACTCCAAGCCAGTATAATGCAAGAAGTACAATCCAGATCCCGCATGGATGTGACTAACTTGGAGGTGGGTAGGGGAGTCACTGAAATTTTACAAATCACCTATGACCAACTAACCTCGAAGAAAGAGGAAGAGAAATAACACATTAATAAGCTAGAGCATGGGCTAAACATGGTATATGACCACATCCCAGATAACACACAAGCACTAGAGAGGAGTGCAAAAGAAAATATAAAAAATATTTCATATATGATCGAGGGATATAGGCAAGAAATAGAGGAGCTAAATGAAAAATATTAATCCTACAACTCCTCCTGATGTTCAAGAATAGAGAGAACAACAATCTTCACTCTAAATAGTGGATATGGAAAAATAAGAGAGGGAATTCACAGAGTTGTTCGACAGAACTATGCATATTTGGAATGTTTTAGAAGATGATGAAAAGGTCCAACAATTGGACCAACAAGAGGATAAAATCATTGTTTCCATACAAGAGTTAAAGAAATGGTAGCAAAAAATGAGTATTACGGAGCACTTGAAGGGAACCCAGGAAATGAAGACTCTGTAGAAAAATTTAAAGACAACACATGAGAATAAGAAAGAAAGACAAGCCCAATTGGAACCCCTCCAAAAACAAGAAACACATATGATTGTGCAGCTAGAGAAAGATAATATGAGCATGGAATAGTCACATTCAGAGGGTGTAGCATTACTACAGGAGGATATAACAATGCAAATAGTCGAGGCGCTAATAGACAAAGTTTTGCAGATGAGGGAAAAAGGAAAGGAGCTAGCAGAGAAGTTCCACAGTTTATAAAATGATGTACAACGAGCGCGCACTACCTAAGTGGCTTGAAACAAACCACATGTTATTATTGGGGGTCTATTGGGCGTAGACCTATTTTGAGAAGGAAGTATATTTTGGGTGTAGGCCTATTTTTGGAGAAAGATCTGTTTTGGGAAAGACCTATTTTTGGAAAAGAAGACCTAATTTTGGAGCCTGCACAAGAGGTGGCAAGAAAGAAACATGCAGAAAAAGAAGGAAAAACAACATGCATGAGGAAAAGCAACGTGGCACGTAGGAAGACAAGCCTAACCATGATATTTTTATGGTTTTTGACAAGATTTTAACAACTATAAACCTATAAAGTAGTATAAATAAGGACCTAGGAGGTTTAGGTAAAGAAGGGAGAGAGAGGAAAGGGAGATGTCAATTGAGGATAGAGAGAGTTGATTATTATGATTTTGTGGGTTGTTGATGATTGCAATAAGTATTGTAGAAGAGTCGATTAAAGTAATCTTGGAGGGTTAGGTCACAAGTTGAGGATCCTATTGTGATCTAGTCATCCTCACATAGGGTTCTTACCCTCAATCTTGATTGTATTACTAAAGATGTAATGCGTGCAGTGCAATATTTTGTAGTAGAAGAAATAAAAGAGAAGAGATGAGAAGCAAGATCTTTGTGGATGTAGCCCTAGGAGGGGGTGAACCATGGTAAACCTTGTGTGTTGTGTGACTTTTAATGAATTATTTACTTTATGTTGATCATTATCTTAAGAATGAATGGTTAAACTAGATTTATCAACATGCATGCATAGGTTTAAATACAAATACATCATAGAAGTACTTGAATGATTAACAAGGATAATGCATAAAGAAGAAAGAACCCAATCCCAATCCCCACATATTCCTATACTGTAAACACCTAAATATTGTAGTCCCCGATAAAATACATCTCAAGTGAGACTGCGTTGTGCACCCTATGCGCAACGTTTCCTTCTAGATTACTAGGGGGGCCGATAATTTTTTAGGGTTTTGTTGGAAACTTGTTTGAGAGCAGAACCTGGGTCAGCCCAGAAAGAAGTTAAAGAAACCAACATTCCATTTTATTGGAATGAGTTAGCACATCATTCTTTTGACACATTGAAGAGAGATCTAGTTTCGACTTGCTTGCTTAGCCCCCCAGATTGTAATAGATATTTTATATTATATCTTGTAGAAACTAAGTCTTCGATGGACATGGTCATACTTTAGGAGGATGATAAGCTCCAAGAGAATGTCATATATTATTTAAGTTTCACCTTGGTAGGCCCTAAACTAAATTATTCGCACATTGATAAATTGTCCTTAGTGACATTTCATGTTGTTCAGCATCTTCGACATTATATTCTATTGTGTAAGATGTATTTCATCACTGACATTAACACTTTTCAATATGTTTTGACTCGAAAAATAATTGGTAGGAAGTACAACAAATGGATTGTTTCTCTTCGGGAGTTTGATTTGTATTTTTCTTCTACCAAATCCAAGAAGTATTTACACTTTGTTGAACTTATGTTGGAGTTCCCAAGAGAGAATGAGTATAACAAAGTTATTAACTCACTTCTAGATGCGCATATATTCCTTATATTTTTATTCAATTCTTCGTATGAAGATATTATTATATATCTTCAGACTTTGAATTTTCCTCTGCATTTCTTGTGAGATGAGTGATGAGGGACTCACCACCTAGAAAAGAACTATCTCATTATAGCCAACACTTTGTATCAACAAGGGGTAGAATCAATTCTCCACCATTTACTAACTCATGAAGAAGTGGATTTGATTTTGAATTATTGTCATAGTGGAGAATGTGGAATTCACTTGTCAAGGTTGGAAATAGCCTAGAATATTTTGCGCATCAAATATTTATGGCCAATGATATTTAAATATTGCATTGAAGGAATCAAGAAGTGTCACCCTTGCCAAATATTTACTAAAAAGATGCACGCGCATCCTGCTCCTTTGTTTCCCGTCACTATTGTTGGTCCCTTCAGGAAGTGGGTGGTAGATTTTATGACATGCCACCCAGTTTCTTCTAAGGGGAATCGATATATATAATAGTGGTCGTTCACTACTTTATGAAGAGGAAAAAATTCATGGAGGCGTTCGCTAATGATGGTGAAATCATAGAAATTTTCGTATTTAATCAGGACATATCTAGGTTCAGGGTTGCGAGAGATATTGTCACTAACCATGGAAGTCACTTCTAGAACCACATGATGTCTGAGTTAGCATCAAAACAAGGTTTTAGGTAGGAGCACTCATCTTTTTATTATCCTTGGGAAAATGGTCAGGTTGAAGTTGTTAACAAATCCTTGAAAAACATTTTGAAAAGGTTGTCAACACAACCAAATCGAATTGGAATTTGATGTTATATCCAAAAATGTGGGCCTATTGAACCTTAGTCAAAACTGCAACAAGATTCTCTCCTTTTCAACTTGTTCACGTAGTAGAAGAAATTTTTCCCATTTAATGTGAAATCCCTTCACTTAAAATTGTTGTTGAGCTCCTCCCTGACACAAATCAACTTGACGAATGCCTCTTTTACTTGGAACATCTTGATGAAAAACATCAAGATGTTTCTTTAGAAAATAAAGTGCATAATAAACGTGTCAATATTCAATATGATAAGTATGTTAATCCATGGGTGTTCTCCAAAGGAGGCCTTGTTTTGGTCTATGACTAGGACAAGGACGCCTTGGGAGTAGGCAAGTTCAACCCTATGTGGAATGATCCTTATATCGGGCAACGTGTGTTAAAAAAAGAGGCTTATGAATTGGAAGATTATGATGGAAATGTATTGTCGGATCCCATAAATGTACACTACCTTAAACATTACTATGCTTGAGCCTTAGGGCTCAAGTACTAGATCTTTTGTATTTTGTTTTTATCTTTTGTATATAGATTTCTATAGATGTCTTTTGTTTTTTCCCTACATTGTTGATTGTTGTTGTTCTTTTGTGTGGCAGATGCCATGGGAGTCATTAGTGTATGCCAAGTTCATATATGGTGTCAGTCACCACACTTGGAACCTTGATTCCGTTGCATGGATGATTTATTCTCCCACTAACCAAATAGTATATGTTGGAAGTGTTTGTCTATGGGAAACTAATAATAATGTAGTTGAGTACAATTTCGTTATTGATATTTTACGAGTTTCTTTTTCATATGGCATTCAATGCCTTCAGGTTTATTTGGACTCTCAGTTGGTTGTGTCACAGTTGAATGGTTTATATTGTATTCATGATCAAGTCTTGTTACATCGCTTCCTTAGAGTACGTCTTCTAGAATGATAGTTTGATTTCATTATGTATATACATGTTCCTAGGAAATGTAATCGAGTAACTGGTGCATATGCTAGCTACATTCTAGATTGGCATTTGTCTCATCAATAACATAAGCACACATAATTTACACATGTAAATATTCATCATTTTCAAGTAAATTATATTAACATCATGGAAAACATATGTGTATATATATATATATATATATATATATATACTGATAAATAGGTCCATAGTACAAAAGTTGGGCTACTAGACCCAAATGTTTATAAGTACAAAATTGTGCCCTTGGCACATAAGAAGTCTAGGACTGAGGCCGATGATCCCTATCATAACAAAATACGGTGTTCGATAAATGTTGGAAAATGCGGACCCATGTCCGGTGTTGGCGCACGGTTATAAAACCCTAGGTTCATGTTATTCACCCAATAAAGCCCTTCAGATACAAGCCCTTTCAACATCACTTGGATGCAAGTGAAGTCTCACCCGAGGTATCTATTAGGGCTACATGAACCAAGTTTTTGCAGGGATGAGGGGATGTGAACCTATCATCATATCTATTACTATTTATCCACCTTGTACGCAATATCTTTGTTCATATCCTTTGATTAGTTACCAAACTCTATTGTGCAGAACCCTTATAACATAGATTGCAACATAAGTAACTCATTGTATCATTCATTATTACTACACATCAATCGAATAGTAAACAAATCTATACTAATCACGAATAAATAGAAAATCCATGAAAACCCACATCAACGCAACACACAGAGACACATATTTTAACGTGTTTCACCTAATTCTTGGTCTACGTCCACAATGATTGGCTTTTATATTAGTCTTCATGAAATCACCATCTCAGGCCTGCGCCCTACGTTTACAATAGATATAACATATCATACTATCTAGACCTACCTAGCCACTCTACAGTGTAACCCTCTCTCTCTCTGCAAAACCTTTCCAAACCCTTCAGTAAGGATTATCACTCATATGCCACCTAATCTCTTACTCTCAACAATCTCATCTCTTTTTTTCATCAACCTATTATTCCCTGAGAATTACATATTTATACATAGAGTTAGGGATCATAACCCTAATATTTTATCACAAAACCCTAATATGTCCTAGTTTTTTTCCTTCTTTTTCTCCAGCATGATGCTTTTTCTTCCTTTGTTCCTACATGTTTCTTTTCTTGCTTAAGCGTTGAAATATTGTTTTCTTACTTTTATGTTGAACTATTGTTTTCCTTCCTTCTTTTGCACATGCTCTGACTTTTGTTTTGACCCAGAAAACTGTCAGAAAATGAAAGACACTTCCACACTAATCCTATCATAATAGAAGAAGAATTTAATCAAGAAAGAAAATGACACAAGTAATCACACAATACACCTATATTTTACCCTAGAAACCCTTAACCGGGAAAAGTAACATTGCTTTGAGAGTTTTTCTCTCTTGTTGTCTTATTCATTCAAAATAAAAGGTTACATGTCTAACCTTGGTCCACACCTAAGAAAAAATCAGCATCATACCCTCTTGCATAGGAAATAACAACCCTATAGCCAATTCAACTTACATATGCATGACCAACAACCTACAATTTACACATGAAAATCATATTTTGCATTAGTCTTTACAGACTTACAACATGCCTATTTATAGGATTTACAATAGTAAAAACCTTAAATATTGGTGCCCAAAAATGGTTATAGATCCATGCGTATCATTGGCTACAAATCCCGCAAATCCCAGGATTTTATTACAGTCGACTCCAAGTTGGGTTTACCAGTCGTCCTTCATTCAGTCTCTAGTGGGTCATCTCATTCCCACACTTAGACCTCTTGTCGGTTAACTTGTCTTCGATATATTTTACTTCAAATTTATCCTGTTGACTCCCTCAACCTTTGACTTTTTGTCAATTTACCTTGACTTCGACCTATTGTCGATCCACCTCGACTTTGACTTGTTGTCGATCCACCTCAACTTCGATCGTTAGTCGATTCACCTCGACTAGACTTTCACTACAAATAATATAACAACCCAACATTCTCCCACTTGTTATCTTCTTTGATGAAACTTGAGATTCCTAAACTTTCATCCACATACCCAGAAAAAAAATGCCCTTTTCCTCTCTACACCAATAGAACTTCACAACAATCATATACTTGGTCAACGAGTCTGTTATGTTTTCCAACGTGTCTACTTTCTCCTGTAGAACCTTCTTACTTTCCACCATGTCCCTTACAAAATGGTATTGTACATCAATGTGCTTAGTCTGTAAATGCTAAAGCATGGTTCTTTTCCAGAAATATTTCACTTCGATTTTCACAACTTACCTTCATAGCTCTCTGCTCAAACCCGATTCTTGAACACAACCTTTGAAGCCATACCACTTCTTTTCTTCCATGAGTAGCCACCATGTATTCAACTTATGTTGTCGACAAGGCTACAAATGCATGTCACTTACTCATCCAACTTATTTCTCCAACAAACATCTTTAAGACATATATGTTGTTCAACCTCCATCAATCCAGATCTCCAACCTAGTTGGTGTTGACAAATCCATCTAAATCTAATTTACCACTGTCACCTCCAGGTTTTCTTTGGTAGCATATCCTAATCCTTCATGCCACAAAAATACCTGAATATTGTCTTGACAGTTGTCCACTGCTCCTTTCTAAGTATCGACATGTACCTTCGCAACACTCCCACTACATGGGAAATTTCTAGTCGAGTGCAGAACATCATATACATTATACTACCAACCACACTTGCATAGTGAATATGTTCCATTTCATCTTTTTATTCATGTGTCTTTGGAAATTGTTTATCAGTAATCCTTAATCCCATAGGAATTGGTACCTTCACTGGTTTGCAATCCTACATGTTGAATCATTTCAAAACTATTTCAATATACTTCGTTTGATTCAACCAGATCTTTCAAGAAGCTCGATCTCTCTTAATATCCATTCCCAGAATGAAGTGAGTTGCACCAAGATCCTTCATTTTGAACTTGGAGGATAGTTACTTCTTCACCTCCTTTATTGCATCCATGTTGTTTGTAATCAACAAAATGTCATAGAAATACAAAGCTACATATATGAAACATCCACCTTCTTCCTTGGAATATATGTAGTGATCATATTTGCTTCTCACAAATCCCAAACTAAGGATGTATGTGTCAAACTTATTGTACCAGAAATACAAAGATACATATATGAAACATCCACCTTCTTCCTTGGAATATATGCAGTGATCATATTTTCTTCTCACAAATTCCAAACTATGTATGTATTTTTCAAACTTCTTATACCACATCCTTGGTGATTGCTTTAGACCAGAAAGGGATATTTTGAGTTTTCACTCCAACTCTTGCCTTCCCTTTACTAAAAATCCTTCAGGTTGTTTCATGTAGATTTGTTCTTCTAGGTCCCCATGTCGAAACATTGTCTTCACATCCATATGTTCTATCTCAAGATTGAATGTTGCAGCCAGAGACATTAGTACTCTAATGGAAGTTATTTTTTCAATAGAGGAAAAAATATCACTGAAGTCGACTCCCTCGACTTGGGAATATCCCTTCGCTACCAGTCGAGCTTTGAACTTCTCGAATTATCATGTCACATTCATCTTCTTCTTGAACACCCACTTTCTATCGTCAAGATTTATTCCATTAGGTAAGTTGACTAAATCCCATATCTCATTCTTGTACAAGGATTCCATCTCTTTGACCATGACGTCCTTCCATATTTTACCCTATGTCGAGTCGAATGCCTCACCGATCGGCTTGGGCTCATCGTTGATGGGATTTAACATGAATGTGAAATGGGAGTCGGCTAAACTATACCTTTCGATTGGTTTTCTTTCTCTTTTTGACCTCTTTATCACCAGCGTCAATTGCTCTACCTCTTCCTCAGATTCAGTCGACTCATCTTAATCATCTTCTTCATTCCTTAGTTCAAATTGCATCATATCAGGATTATTATCATCCTGAACAACTTCCTTGGGATTAGAATTACCTCTGACTTCTTTGAAGACGACATCTCGACTGTACATTGTTCTCCTTTATGCAGGATCCTAGAGCTTATATCCTTTCATCCCTTCTTTATATCCGACGAAAATACATTTGACTGCCTTCTTGTCCATCTTGCTCCTCTTTTCCTTGGGAACATGCATAAATGCATCACATACAAACACTTTGAGATGTACCACTGAATTATTCTTACCCAAACATACCTCATTTGGATTCATGTTGACTAGCACCGACAAAGGAGACATATTCACCAGATATCTTGTTGTCTCAACTGCCTCCTCCCATAATTCTTGTGTGAGCCCAGCGCCACTGAGCATACTCCTTTTCTTATCCATCAAAGTTTTGTTCATTATCTCATAAAAATCATTTTGTTGTGGGGTATATGGTGTGGTATTTTGGTTTGCTATTCCACACTACTTACACAACTGATCAAATTACTTTCCACAAAACTCACCACCATTGTCAATTCTCATCACTTTAATCCTCTTCTCTGTCTGGTTTTCCATAAGAGCTTTAAACTCCTTAAATCTCTCAAAAACCTATGATTTATTCCTCAATAAATATATCCATGTCTTCCTGGAAAAATCATCTATGAAGGAGACATAATATAGGGATCCACCAAGTGAAGGTACTGTAACCAGGCTAAACACATCATTATGCACCAGTTCTAGAATCCCATTTTCCCTTGTCACTCTAGATGGGAACCTCACCCGACTTTGTTTTCCATATATATAATGTTCACAAAAGTCGACTTCTAAACCATAGTTAGGAAAACCTTTGACCATACCTTTTCTTTGCATAGTGCTAGGTTCTTTTTCTCCAATGTGTCCCATCCTCTTGTGCCATAGCCTAGTCGGGTTGACTTCATCATGTCTTGTCGAGTTGATTTGAACCAACTTAGCTTGATTCAAGTCAATTTGTGTTGACATTGAGTCGAGTTGAATCTCATTCGAGTCGATTTTAGGAGAAACAATGATGTTGCATCCAGTCGATTCAACATTCCCTAACAACTTGTACAAGGTACCAATCTGAAATCCCTTCATAAATACCATTGCACCTATGACCATATTGTAGGAATCCTTTTGAAACAGATTATACACACCTTCATCACTCATATTTTTTATAGGTATCAGGTTTCTTGCCAAACTCGCAATGTGTATCACACCTAGAAAGGCTATTTTCCTCCCATCCTCTAGTGTCAGTCGAACTCTTCCCCGTCCAACAATTCTGGTTGTCAAGACGTCCCCCAAGAACATATACCCCCATAATATCATTCATATTCACAAAACCATTCTTTATGTGGTGTCATATGATAGGATTATCTTGATTCGATCAACCAACCATCTTGATCCAACTATTTATTGGTCGATGCCAGGTACACATCACCTCCCTTGTCTGAGCTCATATTTCTCTCAGTTGACCGCTTCTTGTCAGATATGACACCGAATTATATTTCCTTCGACTTGTAGTCCTTTTTATAATGCCCAAATTTACCGCATTTCCATCATCTTCACGTCGACTAAATTGGGGATCTAGATCTACCCTTTGACCTAAAACTTCTACTGGATAATATGCCTTTATATTTGTCTATTGGTCGACCTCTCACTACTAGAGCATATTTGTTCGATCCTTCCATGTTCTTTCTTCTCATTTCTTCTGACAATAGAGAAGAAACCACGTCCTCTAGAGCTAGTGTTGTTTTATTACTCCCAATAGCCATGACTAAGTTATCCCAAGAATCTGGAAAATAACATAATAGGTTGATACACTTCTCCTCATTAGTGATATTTATATCCACAGATGATAACTAGATTAACATGGTATTAAACGCATTTAAATTCTCAGTCACCAAACTTCCATCACTTATCCTTAGAAGATACAATTTATTTTTTAGAAACAACTTATTTATCATATATTTTAACTGGTATAAGATTCCCAACTTATCCCATAGTTTCCTGGTTGAATCTTCACCTGATACATTTAGCAACATTGAATCTGCAAGAAAAAGTTGAATCATAATTATTTCTCTTCTTTCTAGTTTCTATCATTCTTTTGTCGTCATGCCTGTCGGCTAGGTACCTAGACAAATCATTGTCCATTGTTCTCGATCTACAAGAAGAACTTCCATTTTAAGCTTCGAAAGCTCAAAATTATGTCCATTGAATATTTCTATCTCTATTCTGAAATTTCTCGCCATTCTTTACCACGATATTTTACACAATTTATTACTTATGAATCTTATGTTGATTAAGGTTGGTTGTCATTGATGTCAACCCTTGAAGAAAGCCTCGTAGCACAAAGATTGGGTAATAGACCCAATATTTTTTGATGTAAAGATGGATTGTTATTGTCTTGTCATGGTTGATAATAAGTAGAAATGGATGAACTCCAAAGTGGTCCCCTTATGGTGAAAGCCCTCATGGGAAGGCGCTTTGTGGATTGACTTATACTAGAAGTATGGTTAGAGAACTTATGCTTGTTTCTGGAATAATGAGATGAACGCCAGCAAATTTATCAGTGAAACTATCCTATATGGATATCTCTTATCATTCCATTTATGGTAGTATGTGGAACGTCAGATAACTCACAATTTGAGAGTTATGGCCTTACGAAGTTGGAGGACCCTCATATGTCATCTAGAAGCCCCAAAAGGTCAAAGTAGTCAAAGTGGTTTAAAAGATTTTAAAAGGTAAATAATAAAGTGAAGTGATGAGTTTACTATAATTCAAAGTGAATACAAAATAAATTAACTCAATAATAAATTTAATGGAGAAATTAGAAGTGGGTTAACCCTAAAATAACGAAAGTGGGCAAAGTGACCAAGAAGATGTTTTTAAGGAAGCTACATGGAGAGTATAAATAAGAGGCAAGCCTCTCTCATTTAAGAAAAAAATGAGCATATTGAATACCTATAAGTGTCTAAGGTAACCAAAGGATATCTAAGATGAATGTCTGAGGAAAGTGAAGAAAATAAGGCCAGAATTCATGGAAGGATAAATTCTTTTGATGATGCTTTCTAAGGTATGTTTTTTTCAGGTCATCTCACCATATTCGTAATACCTATTTTTATAGAATTATTCAAACCATGAAATTGCTATGAAAATGAGGAAACATATCCAAGTATTTTTGGTAAAAAATTCAGTTTGTGGGTCATTGTATTTGTGGAGTTACACTCCGTGGAAAATAGGGTTTGTGGCTAGTCCTAAAACTAGTCAAAAACAGGTGTTTCGAGTAAAAGAGTAATAAATTATGCATAACAGATCAAAATTTAGTAATACCAAATGTTTTGGTTAGAGTATAGTCTTTAGTATGCTGTGTAATAGTGTCATATCAATTCAAAAAACATTCCATTTGGGACACGCTCTACAAGGTCGCTCTCTAGAATAAGCCAGAATTCAGCAAGGTGTGCCATTTTTTCCATAAGTCCTTTTATGAGATGTTACAAGTAGTGAAACCTGGAGGAATTTTATAAAACACATTGAATAACATTTTGTATCAGTTTCATATCTTTATTCATTACAGGTACAAAGTTACTATTATTTCAAGTTAGGGTTGTTGACTAATCCAAAACTAGTCTTGTGAGACTAAAGAAACGTTTGATTAAAATGATAGTCTCTTGTTCTTAAATTTAAGGAAGGTTTGCATGTATGTAATCATATACACCAGGTCTATTACATAGTTACAAATCATATTTGGATGATTAAATTGATGAGGGGTTTTAGTTGAGGTACAAGTTGGGTACATGGTTGAGACAAGTAGTTGATGAGTTGGGACATACATGAGGTGTATAGTTGATGATGTTGGTGCATATTGATGAGTCATATTTGATGAGTAATTTACACATGATTGGTAAATACTTGGTACATGGTTGGTTGCACTTGTTTATGGTACAGGTTGATTACAGATTGTTTGGTATAGGTTGGTGCATGGTTGATGCACTTGTTTATGGTATAGGTTGATGCATGGTTGATTCATGGTTTAGTTTATTGGTACAGTTTGTTTGGTATAGGTTGATTGGTATAGATTTACATCGATATATCTGATAGTGATAGTGTGGCAGTGCTTCCATCATTCTACTTCTACTTCAGGGCGGTTGGATGGGGAAAGGATAGGTGGTTGTAGCCACCTTCTGGTTGTAGTCAGAGAACATAGGGGGTTGTAGCCTCCTTCTGGTAGTAGCCATAGAATTGGGGAGTTGGAGATTCCCTTGGGTTGTAGCCTGAGAAACTAGGGGGTTGGAGCCTCCTTCCAGTTGTAGATGGAAAACAAAGGAAGTTGGTTCTTTCAATGAATGTAATTCTTCAAGACATACAACATAAAGCATTATGTGGTTTTCTCCTGATTTGGGTTTCCACGTAAAATAGTGGTGTACTTTGTATGTGTGTGATTTTTCATTTCTTATTTCTCATTGTTGGATAATAATTCTACATTGATATAACACTTGGATTATTTGAAGAAAAATGATTATAATTACGCTATTACTTATTCACCCCCGCCCCCCTCTCAGTAATCCAATAATTGGTATCAGAGCAGGTTCTTTCTGAAATCAGTTTAACCACTAAAAGGTAGATCATGGAGAGTACCAACTCATATAAAAATGGAATACCACACTTTTATGGACAAAAGTATGCTTTTTGGAGCATAAGGATGAAGACATATATACAAGCACATGGGTTTGAAATTTGACAATCAATTGTAGATAGATACACAGTACCAGCAGTTCCAACAACAAATGACAAAGCAGTGAAACTTGGTCAGAATAATTCCAAAGCTACAAATGCACTTTTGAATGGTCTCAGTGAAACAATATTCACCAAAGTTGCACATTCTAAATCCACCAAAGAGATTTTGGAAAAGCTTCGAAATATTTATGGAGATACAAAAGTCAAAGAAACCAAATTTCAAACTTATAGAGGTCAGTTCGAACAACTAAAAATGAAGGAAGATGAGAATATTGTAGCCTACTTCTTAAGAGTTGACGAAACAATGAATGCAATCATAGGATTGGGAGAAGAAATCGAAGAATATGTAATTGTTCAAAAGGTACTAAGATCTCTTCCTATGAGATTCAACCCTAAGATATCAACACTAGAAGAAAGATCGGATCTGAACTCAATAAGAATGGATAAACTGCATGGAGTATTCACAACATATGAAATGAGAACTGAACATGAAAATCAAGATGTAAAAGAAGCATGCTTCAAAGCATCCAAAAGATCAAAGCAAAAGAAAAATGAAAAAGAATAATATAGCAATAGTAGCGACGTCTCAGAAGATGATGAAGAAGTGGCCAAATTTGTCAAAAGACTGAACAAGGGAACCAATGGTAGGTATAGAGGTAAGCTTCCTTTAATTTGTTTTAATTGTGATGGTATTGGTCATTTTGCTAACGAATGTCCTTATAAGAAAAAGATAAATGATGAAGGTTACTCAAAAGGAAAACACACATATAAAGGAAAAATAAATACAAAGAAAGATTTCAAGAAAATCTTATGCATCAAAGAAGACATCTCATCATCATATGAATACGAAATCATTGACATTGAGACAGGAAGAGTTCTATTTATGGTAGTAAAAGATTCTGACAAAGAAGACTCTGAAGAATAATATGAAGAAGCTAGAGAAGGATATGAAGAAGTTGAAGACATAATTAAAGAGGCAAAAGTTGACTATTGAGAATAATTAATGTGTTCCATAGAAGTTATCAGAAGAGAAAAGAAGAAAAACAAGAAACTACAAGAAGAACTAGACAAGAAAAAGGACACTCGAGAACTAGAATAAATGATCACAATATTGAAGGTTCAAATAGAATAAGATAAAAGAATTGAGGAAGCACTCAAAGAACAACTAGAAGAAAAGGACAAGATCATTGGAAATTTGGAAGCAGATATTGTCACACTAAGAAAGGATATTCAAAACAAAAATAGGCAGAATATTTCAAAAGTTATGGATGACATTATCAGTGGTCAAAAATCTCATCTTGACAAGTATGGACTTGGATACAATCAGAAAGAAAAGGGATCAAGCTCCAAAACAATAGAGAAATAAAAAAATCCAAAAATCTATGCAGAAAAAATCAAAGGGGATAGGAAGATGTACAAACAAGATTACAGGAACACTCCTCCACCAAAAAGATTCATATTTTAGAATCAACAACAGACAGATAGGCCTCAAGAAGAAGAAGGATTCATAAGAGCATATTCTTTTAGAAGATATTCAACTCCCAGGTATCAAACTATATTTTTTGGTTTATGTTATGCATGTAATAATTTTGGACATAAAGCTAAGAATTGTAGAGCTAACAATAGGAATAATAACAACTTTGAGATTCATACACAAAGGTGTTACTCAAGAAGACCTAGTGAAGCAAAAAGAAGAAGTTACAACAGGTTTGAATCTTTGAGCACTGAAGTGGAATGTTACAAATGTAACAATTTTGGTCACGTGGCCAAAAATTGTAGAATGACAGTCCCTCCTAAAGAACCTCAATAGAATAACAATAGTCATAGACAAGAACCTCAGAAAACGACATGGATAAGAAAGCAAGATCAGTATAACAATGAAGAATGCATAGTCGCTCTACAAGCCAAGAAGAAGAAAGACGGTTGGTATGTTGACAGTGGGTGTTCAAAACACATGACAAGTGATAGAGACAAATTTCTTACATTGCGAAAGGAAAGAAATGGATTAGTCTCCTTCGAAAATGATAATTCATCCAAAATCATTGGAGAAGGCACAGTCTAAATTGGGAACAAAAATAAAAAGGCACAAAATGTTCTATTGGTAGAAGATATGAAACATAATCTTCTAAGTGTGATCCAAATGTGTGATGAAGGTCATAAAGTAACTTTCGATTAACAAAAGTGTGAGATAAGAATAAAAGGTTCAAGGAAATTTGTCGGTACAGCTGCAAGAACTTCAAACAACATATATGTGTTAAGTGAAATTGGAAATGAAAAGTGTTGTCTAGGAAAGGAAGATGAAAGTGGGCTATGGCACAAAATAATGGGTCACGTGCATTTTGACAACCTTGTTAAAGTCAACAAAAGAGAAGTAGTCAAAGAAATGCCCTAGATCATGAAACCAACCAAAACTTTATGCAAGCATTGTCAACAAGGAAAGAAAACAAATACCAAGTTCAAATCAAAGGAATATTCAACAACAAGACCACTGGAAATTGTGCATATTGATCTAGTTGGACCAAATACAACAAAGGGATTAAAAGGTGAGAGATACTTTATGCTATTAGTTGATGATTATACAAGAATGACTACAGTTTTCTTTCTCAAGAACAAGTCAGAAGCTTTTGAAAACTTCAAGATCTACAAGGAAATGGTTGAAAATAAGATGGATTCAAGAATCAAATGCTTGAGATCTAATAATGGAGGATATTTCACTTCAAAGGAATTTATGGACTACTGCAGTAGTCATGGAATAAAAAGACAATTCTCTGTTGCTAGGACACCTCAACAGAATGGAGTTGTTGAAAGAAAGAATAGGACAGTACATGGAATGGATCGAACAATGATAATGGATTCCAAATTGACATATATATTTTTGACACATGCAGTGAATACATTAGTTTACATTCAAAATAGATTAATTCACAGAAACAACACTGATAAAACTCCCCACGAGCTATGGAAAGGAAGACTAGCAAATGTGAAACACTTCAGAGTTTTTGGAAGCAAATGCTACATCAAAAGATAAGATGCTAGAATGGGAAATTTTGACTCTCATGTGGAAAAAGGAGTACTTGTTGGTTAGTCAAGTACAAGGAAATCTTACAAGTCTTACAATCTAATATTGAAAAAAGTTGTGGAAAGAATCAACATAACAATTGATGAAACATACATAACAGAATCAAAGGAAGGAGAAAACAAATCAATGGAACAAATTTTCGAAGAAGAAGAAGCAAAAGATGAATTAGAATATGAAGATGAAGAGAATATGATAGAAACAAAAGAGAAAGTTCAACAAGTATCTCCAAATACACCTAGAAAACGAGTACAGAAGAATCATCCTTCAGATCAGATTATTGGAAACAAAGATGCAGGAGTTGAGACTAGACGAAAAATCCATTCACTAGAACAAACACACCTAGAAATTTTATCTACAATTGAACCAAATTGTTTTGAATAAGCTAACAAAGATGAATTTTAGAATAAGGCCATGAATGAAGAAATGGATCAAAGAGAGAAAAATGACACTTGGGAACTGGTTCCAAGACCAAAGAATAAGAATGTGATCGACACAAAATGGGTTTTCAGGAATAAATTAAATGAATATGGACAATTTACAAGGAACAAATATAGATTGGTATATAAAGGGTATGCACATATTGAAGGAATCAACTTTGAAGAGACATTTGCCCCAGTTGCCAAAATGGAAGCAATCCGGTTGCTTTTAACCTATACATGCTCCAAAAATGTTAAAGCATATCAGATGGATGTAAAATCATTTTTTCTGAATGGGGAACTTGAAGAATAAGTCTACATTGAACAACCAGAAGGATTTCAGATTTCAGACAACGCAGATTATGTGTGTAAATTAAAGAAGGCCTTGTATGGTCTAAAATAGGCTCTTAGAGCATGGTACTCTAGACTGGTTAAGTATCTTCAACAGGCAGGGTTCAGAAAAGGAAGTGCAGACAACAACCTCTACATCAAGGTAAGTGAAGGTAATATTTTATTAATTGAAGTTTATGTTGATGATATTATTTTTGGTAGTGATGATGACAGGTTAAGCCAGAAATTTGCAAAAGATATGTAGAATGAATTTGAAATGTCGTTACTTGGAGAACTATCCTTCTTTTTGGGACTTCAGATACATCAAAGAAACCAAGGAATCTTTATTTATCAAACCAAGTATATCATAGAAATGCTAAATAGGTTTAGAATGGAATATTGCAAACAGGTTATCACTCCCATGAAAACCAATTACAAGTTGAGAAAAGATGATGATTCAAAGTCTATAGATCAGAGGCAATACAGGTCAATGATTGGAATCCTACTATATGTGACAACATCCAGACCAGATGTAATGCAATCAGTTGGACATGTGGCACAATTTCAAGAAGCACCAAATGAGTCACATGTGTTAGCAGTGACGAGGATTTTCATATATCTCAAAGGAACAAAAGATTTTGGATTATGGTATCCAAAAGGAAAGGATCTATCACTTATTGCCTACATAAATGCAGATTGGGAAGGTTGTATTGATGAATGCTGAAGCACCAGTGGAGCAGTGTTCTACTTGGGTGAGTTCTTAGTATCATGGATAGGTAAGAAACAATCATCGGTATCTTTATCTACAGCCGAGGCAGAGTATATTGCAGCAACATCATGTTGTACACATGTTCTTTGGATGAAACAAAATATGACTTATATACAAGTTGAGTATGATGAGCCCATTCCAATCTATTGTGATAATACAAGTTCCATCAATATCTCGAAGAACCCGGTGATGCACTCCAAGATAAATCACATTCCAATAAAGTATCACTTTCTATGGGAGCAAGTTGCAGAAAAGAACATCAGAGTTGAGTCCGTGGCCACAAAAGAACAAGTGGCAGACATCTTCACAAAACCACTTCCACAGGAATCCTTTGAATATCTTCGCGAGAGACTTGGAGTTATTTCTACTCCAAAATGAATTATTTTTGAATTCTTATCTTATATGTCTTAGATTTACATGAGGAAGCACCATAAGAGGACAGTTCAGTCAGGGGGAGAAACCCTAGATAGAAAGATACCTTTGCCATTAATGACAAAGGGGGAGATATTTATCAAATGCAGAGGATAGAGGCATGGTTCCTGGGGATCATGAGTGACATGATTTCAGTATTTCATAAGAGTGTTTCCATCAATGCTAAAGAGGGATATTGTTGACTAAGGTTGGTTGTTATTGATGTCAACCCTTGAAGAAATCCCTGTAGCACAAAGGTTGGGTAATGGACCCAATATTGTTTGATGTAAAGATGAATCGTTATTTTATTTTCATGGTTGATAATAATTATAAATGGATGAACTCCAGAGTGGTCCCCTTATGGTGAAATCCCTCATGGGAAGATGCTTTGCAGATTGAGTTATCCTAGATGTATGGTTAGAGAACCCATGCTTATTTGTGGAATAATGAGATGAACGCCAGTGAATTTGTTAGTGAAACTATCCTATATGGATATTTATTGTCATTCCATTTCTGGTGGTATGTGGAATGTCACATAACTCCTCACGGTTTGAGAGTTATGGCCTTACAAAGTTGGAGGACCCTCATATGTCATCTAGAAGCCCCAAATGGTCAAAGTAGTCAAAGTGGTTTAAGAGATTTTAAAAGGTAAATAATGAAGTGAATTGATGAGTGTAATATAATTCAAAGTGAATACAAAACAAATTAATTGAATAATAAATTTAATGGAGAAATTAGAAGTGGGTTAACCCTAAAATAAGGAAAGTGGGCAAAGTGACCTACAAGATGTTTTTAAGGAAGCTACTTGGAGAGTATAAATAAGAGGCAAGGCTCTCTCATTTAAGACACACTTGAGCATATTGAATACCTATAGGTGTCTGAGGTAACCAAAGGATATCTAATATGAATTATGAGGAAAGTGAAGAAAATAAGGCCGAAATTCAAGGAAGGATAAATTCTTTTGATGATGCTTTCTAAGGTATGTTTTTTTTAGGTCATCTCACCATTTTCGCAATAACATTTTTTCTAGAATGATTCAGACTGTAAAATTTCTATGCCATTGAGGAAACATATCCAAGTATATTTGGTAAAAAAATCATCTTGTGGGTCATTTTATTTGTGTATTTACACTCCGTGGAAAATAGGGTTTGTGGCTAGTCCTGAAACTAGTCAAAAACAGGTGTTTCAGGTAAAAACGTCATAAATTCTTCATAACAGATCCAAATTTAGTAATAAAAAATGTTTTATTTAGAGTAAAATATTTGGTATTCTGTGTAATAGCTTCATATCAATGCAACAAATATTCCATGCGGGGCATTCTCTACAATGTCTCTCTCTAGAATAAGCCAGAATTCAGCAAGGTGTGCCATTTTTGCCATAACTCCTTTTCTGAGAGGTTCCAAGTAGTGAAACCTGGAAGAATTGCATAAAACGCACTGAATAACAATTTGTATCAGATTCATATCTTTATTCATTACAGGCACATAGTTATGATTATTTCAAGTTAGGGTTGTTGACTAATCCAAAACTAGTCTTGTGAGACTAAAGAAACGTTTGATGAAAATGCTAGTCTCTTGTTGTTAAAGTTAAGGAAGGTTTGCAGGTATGTGATCATATACATCAGGTCTATTACATATTTACAAATCATATTTGAATGATGAAATCGATGAGGGATTTTGGTTGAGGTACAAGTTGGGTACATGGTTGAGACAAGTAGTTGATGAGTTGGTACATACATGAGGTCTATAGTTGATGATGTTGGTGCATATTGATGAATGATAGTTGATGAGTACTTGACACATGATTGGTACATACTTGGTACATGGTTGGTTTCACTTGTTTATGGTATAGGTTGATTATAGATTGTTTGATATAGGTTGGTGCATGGTTGTTTCACTTGTTTATGGTACAGGTTGATTATAGGTTGAGGTATAGGTTTATGCATGGTTGATGCATGGTACAGGTTATTGGTATAGGTTGTTTGGTACAAGTTGATTGGTACAAGTTTACAACGATATATCTCATAGTGACAGTGTGACAATTGTTCCATCATTCTACTTCTACTTCAGGGTGGTTGGACTGGGCAAGGACAGGTGGTTGTAGCCACCTTCCGGTTGTAGCCAGAGAACATAGGGGGTTGTAGCCTCCTTCTGGTTGTAGCCAGAGAATCATGGATTTGGATCTTCCCTTGGGTTGTAGCCTGAGAAACTAGGGGTTTGGAACCTCCTTTCAGTTGCAGCTGGAAAACAAAGGAAGTTTGTTCTTTCAATGAACATAATTCTTCAAGACATATAAGATAAAGCATTCAGTGGTTTTCTCTCGATTTGGGTTTCCGCGTAAAACACTGGTGTACTTTGTATGTGTGTGATTGTTCATTTCTTATTTCTCATTATTGGATAATAATTCTACATTGATATAACACTTGGATTATTTGGAGAAAAAGGATTATAATTATGCTATTACTGATTCACCCCCCCTCTTAGTAATCCAACATATTACTGTACCTAGGGTTTAGTTCTCATATTCAAGATTTTCAAATAAAGATATTATATACTCGCCAAATCATTACACTGCTCTGATAACTCACTTGTCAGGGAAGACCTAATATTTGATACCACATGGATTTAGGTTGGATAGGAGGGATCAGGTAGAAGATCAACAGTCAGTCATGAAATGAAAGACACTTCCACACTAATCCTAGTAGAAGAGAAGAATAATTTAATAAAGAAAGAAAATGACACGAGCAATCACACAGTATACCAATATTCTACCCTAGAAACCCTTAACCTGGTAGTGCGTTTATATTCTTCGTGGTCTTTTGTGCCTTCTCCTATCCATTCCTTTATCTTTCCTCAACGACCTTCATCATCGAATCCTTCATCAAATTTTTCCAAAGATGTGTGCTTTCTTCACATAACTTCGTACACTCCTCATCCAGACTCTTAATTCTTGCTACTGAGGTTATGGTTGTTTATTCTCTTTGTTCCTTTTCCTTAGGTTGTGTCCCCAACATAGTGCATAATTCCAACTCCCAGATTCTGGTATGGAATCATTAAATGACCTCAATTATTTTTTATACATGTTCCTCCAGTGTGGCTACTACCACCATCGGCAACTATAGAAATCCATTATATAGTTTATGGATAGTCCTATGTATCCTCTCTTCCTATTGCTCGACCTCATCCTTCTCCTTCAATATCCTCTCTAAATTTTTCTCGGTCTCGCCCTTCTCCTGCACAAATTTCATATAATCCTTATGTAGTTCTGCATTATCCATCATTACGTTAACCAAGTCCTTTGACATTGACTCTATGTAGAATTGTATTTCCTACGCAATACATGTCTATAAGCCTTGTAGTGATCCTATGGGCATCTATGAAATGACTAATTCCAGGTGACTTATTACTCGTGTCGGCTCCTACATATCTAGCGTGGGGAACTCAATTGCATCTAGTGAGATCTTGAATACTTTGTGCATTGCTACTATCTATGTCAAGTAAGAATTGGTGGCCTCTACTTTCCCATTCATGCATGTTGTTGGTCCTTCACTGAGTCTCTGTTCTAGAAATATCCTTACTGCCTCCACTAGTTGTTGTAATGTCGTTAACTGTTATTGCAACTTATAGTGCAATTCTTCTTGTTTTTACGATGCGTGTTGAGCTACCTCTTAAATCTCATCCCTCACTTGGTAGTTGATCCTATCGATATCATCGTCCGTTAAAGTGTAGATAGTTGGTCCTCTATGGGATTTAATCTTCTTTCGTGCAGATATTGTTGTCCCCTTACCCTTGTATTTCCTCTTTCCCCTTATGTTTGTTACTATCTTTTGTGTGTCCCCTACATCATTGCCTTGTCCATTTACTTGACCTTTTCTTTGGTATTCTTCTTCATTGTTAGGGTGATCCATATCTATTTCGTTCATGAGAACTTTCTAGTCTGGTTCCCAATCCTGTATAATCAGTTGGATGTCTTCCTTTGTGATTTTGTAATTTATATGGACCCATTCCTCTCTTGGGTCTTTCTTTGATTGTATGTATATGTGATGATAGTGTTCTTGGAATCACGCAATCGATGTGTACCCCTCTACAAGTTGTGCTGAAATGCATGGTGTATTATGGATACATGTCCTAATCATTTTGTTGTACAAAAAGAACTCAATGTTGGTATCTATCTATCTTCTCTTATTCTTCGTGTACCAGAAGTTTTGATACTAGGAAGCCAAGCAAGGCTTACCTCTTACACCCAGAAATTGTGCATCTTCTGGTTCATTCCAAAATATGAACGTAATAATAATTATCAACCAATAATAATGAAATTACATGGCTCTATCTTGTGCTTCTGCACAATCGATGAGGAATTGGTTAAGTAGAAATGGGGCCCAACTCATCGATACTCCTTCTACAAACTTCTCAGCCGTATTTATCATGCCTATGGGCACTTGGTATTTCCTGCATTTCCTCAACAACTTGAACACTAATGCTTGCATCACAATTCTTATTGTTCGGTCATAGATACTTGGTACAGCCAACCCGCACACACTTATGACTATGTGAAATTTCTCCCACATGGCCTCTAACAGATCCCTATCACTCTTCTTGTCTACAAACATCAAGGTTGGATTTTCCCCCTATGTCGGTAAGCTTTTGATTTGGACAATGAGATATATGTCTATAGAGATTGTCCTGTCCAACCATAAGTAACTGCCATGCACACAGGTTAGAAACATCTTGACACATGCATTCACCTCTTAGCTCCTACTAAAGTGTGGAATGTCAAACATATTTAGTATGTCATCTCATTCCCATCCTTTGGCCCATACCTTTGGCACATGTATAGCCTAGTTAGTCACTAGATCTATTCTTAGTTCCCAGTGTTTTCATGGTGCAAGTTCAGAGAACTTTGTTGTGTTTGTGATATCACGGTCCACATATTTAAGTTGCGGTACCTTACCTAACATATCCTCATCGATGATTGCACCATTTGGGATGTCGGGCGTCACCAATGGATACATGTCATCTTTCTTCGACATCACTGGTTCTGCATCATCCTTCCTCGATGGAATGTAGTCCCTAGTCAACCTTACCTCTGATGATGATGATTTTGTAGTCTCCTCAACCTCTACTATTGTTGTTTTTGTTCTCATTCATGATTTATTTGGTACGAATGCTACTACCTGTAGTGGTGCCATCTCTGTAATCCAGTTACTTGCGAAAATTTCTTTGGCTCTGTGGTTTTTCTCAAGATCTACAACATGGCTCTCGACTCTCTCTAACTTGTCTGCAATTCCAAATAAAAATAACCAATGTTTTTCGATCCTCCATGGCTTTTGTTCCCCTTTGCTAGTTGTCCCTTTACTGTCTCTCCCAATGTAACTATCTAATACCTTAGTACTGTCCATTCAATAATTGCTCTAATGTTGCATTAATTCCAAATCCTTTGCTAGATTTTTTCTTCAATTTTCCAATCTATCACGATCTTCGATGGCTTTTGTTATTTATGACTACACATATTCATGTTGTGTTTTCACTATGGCTTTTGAACCAACGTTTTTCTCTTGATTGGTATTTATCTGTCCTCATCCACGCAGTTTTTCTAGCTTACCTGTTCATCTACTGCACAACTTTCACTTCTGCATGTAATTTACTTTCTTGGTGCAGTTTATTCCATCTGCGTGACCCTCACTTATTCTGCACACTTACTCTCATTGTAACTTAATTGTTTTCTTGTTTTTCCTCTATTTTTCTTTTTTTTTTTCCCCTTTGTCTTTCATTTTTTTTCTTTTTCTTTTGCCTACTATAATACACTACTATAGTAAAAAGGTTCTTGTGCAGATCATACTAGTGTGCAGGTGGCTAGTCATCCCTATATAGTTTTAGTTGACTTCCATTCACCATTCCTCCCAACACTTCTCCATTCAGAATTTCCAACTGCGCAACACCTGCCTATGTGATCCAGATTTTAAGAGAAGAAAGAAATGAATACAAATTATTAACAGATTATTAACACAAAATAACATAGATATAGTAAAACTGGTTTTCTATTCAATAATAAAATAAGTTGAAACTGTAAAATGCAGCGGAAACAAGCTTGCTAGAATGGTGGGGGCTTATCTCTGAGAAGCAATGTGACGATTGCGCTCATTCACAAGAAGATAATTACAATGAGGCCCTAAAGGCATTTTATAATAAATAGGAATGGAAAAAACCCTAGACATCCAAAAACCTAACCCTAGGAGATGAAGCTCCAAAATTCATGTGGGCCCCGTTTGGGTAAGTTAGTACATTAACTTCCTGGGGTCATAACTTTTGCATACGATCTCCGTTTTAGGCGTATGATAGCCTGTTGGAAAGGTATTGTCGATAAGATTCATTTTTAGGCCTCAATTATTCCTTTGGCTATAATTGAGTTGGGACGATCCCGAAAAACCTTCATTTAGGCCCTTAAAATGGCCCCGGAAGTGAAAACTGCTAAAAATAGTAAATTGCCAAAATTGGCAGAAAACTGTTTTGAGCCATTTGGAAAAGGTGGGTGGCCACCGATATCCATCTAGATAAATACTCCCTCCTTAGGAAGCAATGGTATCCATTGCTTTGATTTCCCCCATCAGATGAGGAAATTTCTGCTGAATTTGGCCCTGGGTGAGCCACTTGCCTTGGTGCAGGAGTTGCCCTGCTTTGACGACTCGATAAATATGGATCCTTTGTTGTTGGGTTCCATTGATCTATGTGTCCACAATATGATCATTGGATGCCTATTGGATGCATTTGGGGTTGATCTCTATTAGTGTGAGTTGTTCTGCTACATCTGAGGTGTCCAATAATGGTGGGAAATAAGGGCGAAGGAGATCCACGTTGAACACTGGGTGCAGGCCAAGGAAAGGAGGAATGTTGAGCTCAAAATCATTATCCCCCATGGTCTTGGTGATGGAGTATGACCCATAACGGAGTGGGAAAATCTTCCGATGGGGTCCTGTAAGGCGTTCTTTTTGCAATTGCAACCAAACTTTATCTCCCACCTGAAACTTATGTGGCACCTGATGTCGATCATGGCGTTGTTTGTACTTGTCATTGGACTTCTGTAGGATATCCTAAACCTGTTGGCGAATGTGTTGGATCCACTCAATGAACCATGTGTCTTTTTCAGCTTTAGTTGGAATAGTAAATGAGTCAGCTGAGGTGACTAGAAGGGGAAGTGCAACATCTATGGGACCCAATGGTTGGAATCCCAACCCCATCTGAAAGGGGTTGTGGCCGGTTGAGCTATGAAGGGCTCAGTTGTAGCTATGATGGACATAGGGAAGGCTCTAATCCCATGTGTGAGGGTGATTTGAATTATACATGTGAAGGATATGAATAACCATTCAATTTATGACCTCGGTTTCTCCATCTGTCTGGGGGTGGAAGACCATGGATTTCGTTATCTTGGTGTCCAGTAGTGACCAGAGGCTCGACCAGAATGTGCTGAGAAATTGACTGTCCCTATTTGAGACAATGGTTTTTGGGAGTCCAAAATGTACCAAGACCTGTTCAAAGAAGAACTTGGCAGTGGCCTCTGCTGTGATGCTCTTCTTGCAGGCAACCATAATCGCCATCTTAGAAAAGCGGTCAACAACCACAAAAACACAGTCATTTCCCCGCTTGGTAGACGGGAGGCCCGACATGTAGTCCATTAAGATGGATTCCCATGTCCTGTCAGGAGTAGGAAGAGGGGTGTACAGGCCCTGTTTCTTAGTGGTTGGTTGGGCAATAGTGCAGGCAGTGTAGGAACTAATATACTTGTTTACCTCCTGTTAGAGTTTCGGCCAATAGAAATGTTTCTATAACATCACCACTATCTTTTCAATGTCGAAGTGTCCTGCAACCCAACTGTAGTGGGATTCCAAGATCAGCTTCTCTCACTCACTTGATGGAACATAGATATGGCTAGATGACACAAAAACCCATCTTGAATATAGAAACTATCGACAACTATGTTTTCACCCAACATTTGGTAGGTGGTGGTGAAGTCCGGGTATGTCTCATAGAGCTGGGGCCATCCAGAGGTCTCATAGCCGCAAGAGTCTAGCATCGTGGTGAGTGTCACGACTGGTGGTCTGCTGAGGCAATCAATGACGTGATTGGTGCTTCCTATTTTATACTTTATGTTGAGGTTGAATTGCTGCAAGTATGTGGACCACTTTTGATGGCAGTCATTCTGCAATTTTCATTGTGTCTTCATAAACTGCAGTGGCTTATGATCAGTGTGGATGACCGTCTCCTTCCCAAGAATGTAATGTCTCCACTGGCAGTAGGCTTTCACAATGGAGTACATTTCTTTGTCATAAGTAGGGTACTTACGGACAACATCAGATAGTGTCTCACTATGATAAGCCACAGGGTGGTCATGCTAAGTGATAACAACACTCATAGCATAGTCTAAAGCATCTGTCTTGATCTTGAAGGGATGTTGTAGGTCTGGTAGTGAAAGTACTGGGGATGAGCATAAGAGTTGCTTCAAATAATTGAATGCTTGTTGTTGGGACCGGCCCCATGAAAATTTTGCCTTACCACCACCCCTAGTGATTTGGTTGAGGGCCCATGCAATATGGGAGAATCCCAGCACAAACCTACGGTAGAAATTGGCAAGGCCCAAGAAGCTTCGAAGCTCAGTGAGTGTGGTTAGGGCTGGCCAGTCATGAATGACTTCCATATTGGCTAGATCCACATGTACACCATGTTGATTAATGATGTAGCCCAGGTAATGGACCCTGTCCATGCTGAAGGACCATTTTTCCAAGTTGGTGTCTATCTTTTGCTGCCGCAGGGTGTGTAGAACCTACTGAATA
This sequence comes from Picea engelmannii, assembly GCA_009831015.1. NCBI lineage: Eukaryota > Viridiplantae > Streptophyta > Pinopsida > Pinales > Pinaceae > Picea > Picea engelmannii. Next base: position 575,599 of record ML779615.1, on the reverse strand, counting down.
TGCTGCAAGTGTTCATCCCAAGTCTTTTTGTAAATGAGAATGTCATCCATATACACCACTACAAAATTATTGGTGAATGGTTGCAGGATATCATTCATCATTCTCATGAAAGTGGCTGGAGCATTTGTCAAACCAAAGGGCATGACCAACCATTCAAAAAGGCCTTCCTTTGATTTGAAGGTAGTCTTCCATACATCTGTCTGTTCTATCGGGACTTGGTGGTAGCCAGACTTCAGATTAATCTTACTAAAGTATTTATTCCCCATGAGTTGATCAAGGAGGTCGTTGATTCGTGGAATCGGGTACCGGTTTCTGACTGTGATTTTATTCAGAGCCCAAAAATCAATGTAGAGTCACCAAGTTCCATCTTTCTTCTGTACCAACATGATTGGGATCCCACAAGGTGATGAGCTGGGATGTATTTTCTCCTTGTGGAGTAGTTCTTAGATTTGTCGCCTGATCTCCTCATTCTCTAATAGAGAGCAATGGTAGACTGGCCCATTGGGAAGCGATGCACTGGGGGTCAGATCAATGGGGTTCTTGACCTGGCAGTGCAGAGGTACCCCGGTAGGTGAGGACAAGATATATGAGTATTCTTTCACGACCTTATCTACTTGCTTCTGCTATGTGGAGAGGTTGGCCGCAAATACCCTGGATGTGGCTATGATATTTCTCTTATTCTGAGAGCGAATCACAAAGAAGAAAAACTTCCCCGTTTGAGAGATGACCTTCCTGCATTGCTTAACAGAGATCAAGGAAATAGCACTAGGTGGGACTGCCTCAAGTATCCTGTACAATTTCATGTTCAAAATAATAATAACACTATGAGGCCTAGAATCATATACAACATGATGTTTCCATAAATAAGGTTGGACCAAAAGAACATCACAAACTTTGAGAGGAGAAAAATCACACTATACCTCATCTTTGAAGGGCTTGATGCCGTATGACAGTCGACACTATTGGTTGACGTGGAGAACGCTTCCTTGGCAGAGCCATCCAATGGTGTAGGGTTCTGGGTGAGGCATTGTGGGCAAGGCCAGCTTCTTGATGACTTGTGCAGAGATGAGGTTCTTCTGGCTACTGATATCAAAGATGAAGTGTAGCGGGGTGCCTTTTACCCACATCTGTGAATGGAAGAGGCACTCTCCTTCTTCTAGCTTATCTGGTTCACTAGGTTGGAGCTTGGTGGTAGGAATGGTTGCACTGGGTTCCGTGTCAATGATCCATATTCCCCTTTATGGTTCTGGCTCAAAGTCAGAATCCACATCTGATTCAGAGGATTTCACTTCAACCACCAGTGACTTCTTTGAGTGATAATCAACAGTGTTATGCCAAGGGCTCTTATGGAAGTCGCACCACTTCCCAGTATCTTTCTTTGTATTTAAAGTGTCCTTTTCTTGCAGCTTGGAATGGTTGTCTTGATGCTTTCCATCTTTTCTCTTTCCTTTTTTCTATGGGTTGGGGCCTCCCTTCCTAGATTTTGTTGTCAGGGGTTCCTAGGCCCAAATTGCCGCATCTTTTGTTTGAGCTTCTGCTCGATTTTGATGGCATATCAATAGGCCGCGCCCAAGGATGAGATGTCTAGAAATTACATTTCAGTATGGATGTATCTATGCAAAGCACCATGATACTTGAGAACCATATGTCACTCTAAATCTTTGATACCCAGCTTGGTGCAAAAGGTATGGAAGATATTTGTGAAATCTGGCACTGCTTGGTCTCTTTCTTGCTGCAGTGTGGTCCATTTGGTATATAAGTCATCGTAACTTCCAAAAGGGTAGTATTGTTCCTTAATAGAATCCCCGAAGGCATCCCAAGTGGCTATGACTATAAATAATGAGGGTTCCTCTATTTCCTTTTTCTCACAGAACGTTTCCCACCAATCTTTGACATGGAGGACGGCTTTGAGGAGCGCAAAAGTAATATTTTCTCTATTCGAGAAGTTATGGACAGAAAAATACCCTTCTAGCAGATTCAACCACTTGTCTACAACATATGCGTCTATATAACCTTAAAATATAGGAATATCAAAGTTTATTTGTACCTTGAAGGGGGTGGCGCCTCCTCTCGAAGAAGATGCATCGCCTGTTGGTAGCCATCGAAGGATTTGCGCGAAACTATCCATCATCTCGTTCCTCTGTTGCGTGAGGGATTCCTCAATCAATAGTTTGAAAGGATATCTTGTCCTATCATCTTTATTTTCTCCTACCATGAGAGGTCACTTGGGAGTGTGATAGCTTTTTTCCTCAAGAGAAGCAAGCTCAAGACCCAACTCTTTGTACTCTGACCTCATTGGGGACATGCATTAAGATGACAAGGAGAAGGTGTCTCTGATACCACTGATCTAGATTTTATGAGAAAAATGAAATGAATATATATTATTAACAAATTCTTAACACAAAATAACAGAGATACAGTAAAACTGGTTTTCTATTCAATAATGAAATAAGATGAAACTGTAAAATGTAGCGAAAACAAGCTTGTTGGAATGGTGGTGGCTTATCTCTGAGAAGAGATGTGACGGCTGCGCTCATTCACAAGAAGATCATTACAATGAGGCTCTGAAGGCCTTTTACAATAAAAATGAATTCTAAAAACCATAGACATCCAAAAACCTAACCTTAGGAGATGAAGCGCCAAAAGTCATGTGGGCCTCGTTTGGGTAAGTTGGTACATTAACGTCCCATGGTTATAACTTTTGCATACGACATCCATTTTAGGAATATGATAGCCCATTGGAAAGGTATCATCAAGGAGATTCATTTTGGAGACTTAATAATTCCTTATAATGTCATTGAGTTGTCAAAATCCTAAAAAAAATCTTCATTTAGGCCCTCAAAATGGCCCCAGAAGTGAAAACTACTAAAAATAGTAAATTGCCAAAATTGCCAGAAAACTGTTTTGAGCCAATTGGAAAAGGTGGGTGGCCACCAATATCCATCTAGATCACTCTTTCACATACTTGATCACATATGGAATTAACCAATGCATCCAAAACTTTCCTGGATGTTGCATAAACTTGTTTTCATATAACAATACTAAGTCTCCCAGTTGGAATATTTTATGCTTAATATTCTTGTCATGCCATGATTTTTTTCTTACCTTTTGGAATTTTTTATGGAATCCTATGAAAAATCGGTCTCCCTCGAGCTATAACAAATTTCATAGTATTTCCCCTACTATGTTAGAGTCTGAAATATCTATAATCACTGCAACGCGCAAATTCCACACAATAAATTCCATTGAAATTACTTCTTCTTTCCCATAGACCAACCAAAAGGTGTCTGTCCTATCAAATTTTTTCTTGTAGTCTTGTATGTCCATAATATTGCAAGGATCCTTAAATCCCAATCATCTCTTCCTACGTTCGAGATATTGGTCAAAGCATTCTCTAAAATCTTATTAAAGGATTCTACTATCCCATTTTCTTGAGGATGGTATGGCATGCTCCTCTGATGGTGAATTTGGAACTCCTCAGTCAATGTTTCAGTCATCTTATTCAAAAATCATGTTCCTTGATCACTCAGTAAAATGCGCAGTCACCCAAATCGTGTCACTACATTATCAAACAAAAATTGTGTAGCGATTTCTATGTTGCAGTCTTTGATTGGTGCTGCTTCTTCCCATGCAGACAAATACTTTGTTGTTGTGATTATATACCTATCTTTTGATCTCCTGGTTGACGGATTGATCAGTCCAATGAAGTCTATTTCTCATTTTTAAAAGGTTTGTAGTGTAACCTGTGGATTCAAAAGAATCTCATCCCTTATGGATGGCTTTCCAACCCTTTGACAAGCATCACATGCATGGAAATATTCCTTAGGATCCTTGTGAAGTGTGGTCCACTAGAGCCCTGTGAAAAAAATATTTTGCACAATCACTTTACCTGCGTAGTGTCCTCCCGCAATACCTTTGTACACTTATGATAGTATCATTTTCCTTTCATGTTGTAAAACAAATCGTATTAATATCTCATCTACACCTAACTTGTATAAGTTCCCTACAATTAGTTGATAGTTTGTTGTCTTAACTATTAATTGTTTTTGTTGGCCCTTCACCAAATTTTGAGGAACACTTGGTCATATTTGACCGTTTTTGGACATCGACACCCTGTCAAAGATGGAGCGCCAGGAAAAGCAGAGATCATGGGATCTCAGCTCACTTTTGTGTCCCTTCTAGGGTTTTGGGTTAATGTAATGGGAAAGGGATGTTGGCCCAGGGGTTTACCCATGTTTTAGGCCTATGTTGTAAAGTATAAATAAGTAGCTAGGCAATGTAATAAGTGTCGATGGCTTAGTGATAGTAATTAGATATGTGTGATCAAATGTAAATGTTTTGTGCATGATTATAAGAGTCTTGTAGAACTGAGTGCAAGTGTTGTAAGTACTAAGTGCACATATTGTAAGGAGGATTTGTGCTAGATCTACTCAGGGAAGGAGGATCTAGGGAGGTGCACACAGATCTCCTATCCTATGTGGAGTATAGTTAAGCTTTGTGCTGTAATCAGATTGACCAAAGCTAATAAAGAAGAAGAAGGCTTTGTGGATGTAGCCCCAGGGTGGGGGTGAACCACATAAACCTGTGTGTCATGCTTTGTGTTGTTTCTTCCTTGTGTTTTCACTATCTTTCTAAGTGCTATGCCATGATTAGATATATTTTCTTATGCTTTGTGATTCACTAGATGTATATGAATAGTATATCTGATGTGTATGAGGATGCTTAGTAATGATCTACAAGATCTAATATGTTTTTTTGTTGCTAAGCATTGAAATATCTTATATCTGAGTAAGTACTGCGATGTTCTGTCTTATCTATGAAGTACAATAAGGGTGAATAAGTGATGAATGAATGATTCTAAGTGATCTATAAAGGATATAATCACAGATCTGTGTCCCAACTAAGGTTGCAGACACCTAAGTCTTGCAACCACCCTTGCCTCTACCTCGGGTGAGACTTCATCTTCTTTGCAGGTGTTGTCGAAAGGGCTGGTAGTTAGGGTTTTGTTAGTGTGCTCTTGAGCATTGAACCCTGGGTTTGCCCCTATGCCAAAAAATGGTTATGTTGCCAGGACATGAAGATGTGATTGCTAGGAACTGAGGAAGAAGAAACTTTGTGCAAAATGAAGCTCTGTGTGTAAATCTATTGCCCTAGGGCTCAGGTTTTTACTTGACCTTTGAAGCTTTGTGCCAGGAATAAGGTCAGATCTAAAGAAAGGAAGATCATATCCAAAGAAAAGAATCAAGATCTCGATGCTTTGTGCCAAAACAAGTAAAACTAGAAATTTATAAAAGAAAGAAGTCAGATCTGCAAAAAAGAGATAAGATTTGTAAGCTATGTTCTCTAATAAAGGTAAGAATAGTCAGAAGTTTTTAGATCTGAAATCTTTGTGCTCTGTAGAAGTAAGATAAGTGATTTTTTTTTTTTTTTTTGGTTTCTAAAGCATGGATCTAGGTATGCTTGATATATTCTATCCTAGATTCAAAACTACGACATTAATAGATGAAAGAAAGTTTTATATGAGTATATTTGATAAGTATAATGATAGATATGTTATACCTATGCATAGAAAGAACATCTGGACTAACAAGTGGATGCAGGATCCTAGAAAGAGTTTTGTGCAGGCTAGCTACCATGATCCTAGTGTGCAGTACAGAAGAAGTTGGGGAACATTTAAATGAAAGAGAGGGTTAACCCTCTATTACAGTTGCATAAGACTGGGACATCTTGCTAAGGAATGCCCTGGTGGAAGACCTAGTTGTCTCTGTTGCAAAGCTTTGGACCATGAAGTGTTGGATTGCTCTAGAATGATTGCTAAGCTTGAAAGAATGAATCTGAATGAAGAAAAACCTAAGGAAGATCCAGAAATAGTAGAAACTTAGAAGGAATTAGAAAAGATATTGCTACAGATGAAAGACACCTTGAATGATCACCGACATGTTAGGCTATCATAGATGTTCAAAGAAAAGGAGCAAGTCGAAGAAAGAATAGGGGACTTTGACATTGACTATATTCTTGATGAAGAAACACAAGTGAACATTATGCTAGAAAGAACTTGGGAAGCTATAGGAAAGCCTGCCATGATCCCTTCCCTAGGAGGGACAAGTTTATTCAGAGGAAAGCTAGTAAACCTATGTGGAAGGCTCGCCCAAATACCTGTGACTATCAATGGAACTTCGGCAGAGGAAGACTTTGATATTATTAAATTTTTTGAAGACAACATCCCGTTTACCATGCTCATAGGAAAACCTTGGATTGATAGAGAACAAGCCAGAAAAAAATAGGAAGAAGAAGTTTTGGAAAAGAAGAAGCAAGAGTTAAAAGACTTTATGAACAGAAGGATCACACACTTGATTGAAGAACAGAAGAGAAGATCGAAGATATTTAATACCAACAACTCTGATGTCGAGGATAAGAGAACACTTGAGGATATGCAGAAGATTGAGTTACCTATTTTTGACACAGAAGAAGTATTATCCAGGAACCCTAGGAAAGACTTTCAACAGCGCGACGTAACTAAGACCATAGAAAATAAGCATCAGAATGGTAAAAGAATTACTGAGACGAAGCTCACTGGGAAGAAGGATAGAAAGTTAAGAAAGAAAAGGGCTAATACTGTAAGGTTACAAGAGGTTCTAGAGGATAATTCACAGAGAAAAAAAAAGTAGAATTGGAACTTTGCCGAGATATCAGAACAACGACATAGACTACTTCACCATGACAAAGAAATATATCCATTGGGGCCAATATATCCATTCGACTTCCGCTCTGAATTAGAATAAAAGAAATAAAGGTTTGTCATCCAACCATTGAAAAGCACCATAACGGGTCGAACAAGTGTTAATGAAGGATCATAACTGTTGACAGTAGACCATTATTAAGTTTCCCTACTTAGTCCATCGCACCACGCACGGAGAACAATTTTTGCTAAGTGAGAATTTGAGAACGAAACCTAAGATTAAATCACCCTGATATCATTACCTTATTCCCATACTATTCACTGTAGTCTCAGAATTCCTTTCACACCTGAGCTAGCTGACCCAAGCTTGTATGTCGAACGAGCTCAGAGCTGTTGAGAAAATCGTTGAAGAATTTTTAATTGACTTAATGACTGAGAGAGTCATGTCAGAGCGAGGAATGTCTATAGGAGTATAGGCATCATCCTCGGGAGGATTTCCAGCTTCCCCCTCCACTGCTTGAGCAGGACCATCCCGACTGCCTTCGGAAAGACGATCTAATCTCGAAAATGACTTTGCCACTATGAAGATGATATGAAGTATCTTACCTAAGTATATCCCACCACTAAGTGGCACAGTGAATTGAGACACTATACCCAGAGACTTCGACTATGTTGTGGTCACTGCGTACCTCTCGAAAGGGGTGCGCGCAATTCGTGTTGACTAGGATAAGCTCATAGCACTGAAATTTAGTGATTTTAACCTTGGAGATCACAAGTTTTACAGTATGCTATCCCCGCAAAAGTAATTAACTATCACAAAAGGAAGTAACCCAAATATTTCCCCTCAGCAATGGACCCATAACCTTGCACAGTCAACCTTCCTCAATGTAATGAAGTTTCCTCATTTTGGGAGGCATCAGGAAGTGAATGCATGCGTCAGATTGTTGTTGTCCTGCTACCATGAAGGATACTTATGGTTGGATCATCGCATCACTGTGGATCTGATTCTGATCAATCGGATCACAGGGATAAGCATGCAGGGCCCTAACCTACACAATTATTACCCTGGAAATACCGCAAATCATGTCGTTGCCCAACAAATAAAAGACACATATGGCGATGTAGAGAAGGGCGTGCTAGGTTACAAGGTAGCCTCCATTGAGAATACAGTAGTGTGCCTTGGTTGCTAGCTGATCGAAGGGAAGTTATTCCTCAAGAAAAGACCCACACAGGTGACCAGATTTGTATTTGACCTCATAGGGAAGTGCACGGAGGGACTACAAATGAACTGGGAAAAGTACCTAGTAAATCAAATAGAGCTTGGCTGTAGACAAGCGCAATACCAAGGGAATGACTTCTATTTTAGTTTGTTTCTCATACTCATCACTTTCAACGCTTGGGAGCTACCATAAGGTGCCACTTTTTTGGAGATCGAACCCTTCAAACCACTGGCCATGAAGTTTTGTAAGCTATGGTACTCTAGTGACATGAACAAGAAGTGGTAGTGCAATGTCGTCTTCCATGCTTATTACAACCAATTAAATAATGCAATCTAGTCTACACTGCACCTCACACCAAACACATTTCATAGGTTTATACCTTTGATAAAATTCAACGCAGACTACCACTTCACCTATATCACAGTGTGCACTGATGAGCACAAACAAAAACTCCAGTCGTACTATAAGTTGATAGAAGAAGACTTGGAGTAGATTACCAAGGAATGGTCGGTGGACCTCCTTGTTCCAGCAAACCCCGCAGAGATGTCCAACATGGATAGCCCTGAAGCCATGCTAGATACACTAGGACTGTGCAAGACTAATAAGGATCGGGAAGTTCAAGATATCCATAGCACATCGAGGAAGACTACTTCGATCTCACTTGCGAAGGAAGGTGATGGTGAAGAACTAGGTGGCACAAAAGTTGAGAAAAACAAAGGCGAGGTTAATCCACCTGGAGAGGAGGAGGATCCCCCTAAGAAAAGGAAGATTACCCCACCAAATCCCTTGTCCTGAAAGAAAACTAAGGCCACCTGGACTATGTTCAAGACTACCCTTACACAGGATGACTTTGACTCCTTGATCGCTGCGCTGAATGATGCTTCACTAGAGATCACAGAAAAGAAAGAAGCAAAGAAGGAGGAGGTATTCATCTGAATCAAGGGTGAACTTCAAGAAGCGTAGCAGGCAATCAAGTCCAACAGAGAAGTTTCTATGGCACCCTTGACAATTGAAATAATAGGAACAACTGATGATCCCACCCAATTACGCCAGACTATCAAGAAAGTCAAAGCTCTCCTTCGACAAGCTGAATAAGACACAGTGAAATCCACCCAGGCTTTGGCACAAGTACAGAGTGAACATATAGTACAACAAAAGAAGGAAAAATAGGAAAATCTTTCCCTGGAAGCGAGGTGGGAGGAGGAAAAAGCATAGTTACAACAGAGCAAGGACCAGTTTCTAGCAGAGCATCTTGAAGTACAAGAAAGAGTTCACAGAGAACTTCGCTCTGTGACGGTTATTGAAGTGAAAATTGAAGAACGTATCCCACAGCAGGTGGCACAACTTGAATAATTAATCCAAAAACTTCAACAACACATCACATATATGGAACTTCGTACCATGCCTGTGACTCCACAAGAAGTAAGAGACCTAAGGGAGGCAACTGCCCACAATGCAGTTGGTCGATTAAAAACCTTGGCTTTGGAATGTAAGTAGTTGAGTGCTAGAAGTGCCCAGACTTATGAGAATCTTGAAGAGATCCCAGAATTGCATACATTAGAAGCACAACTCCAAGATTCAAAGAAGCATGTAGATACACTATAGGCGCAACTAAAGGCCTTGACCCCAGTTGAAAGAATGAAGTGATTTCTAGAACAACACACCACCCAACAACAGGTACACATGTTGCAAAGTAAAGTGATGGAAGTCTCTCAATGAATTCAACCACTCCAAGAGAAAGCATGCCAATTGTTCATTGAAGTTGAGAGCCAAGTAGTCGAGCTTGAACATATTGTCATCACTGCAAAACAACACATGGAAGGACTAGTAAATGATGCAGTGGTCTAGGAGTTCACTCAACAAGAGGTTATCGCACTGCAGTAAGTCGAAGTAGCTCGAGCCAAGCTCGCAACATTTGAAGTGGAGATTATTAGACCAGAGTGACTCAGGACGAGTCACAGGTGATTGTTGGGGGCCTGTTGGCCCTTGACCAATTTTTGAGGAACACTTGGTCATATTTGACCATTTTTGGACATCAATACCCCGTCAAAGATGGAGTGGCAGGCGAAGCAGAGATCATGGGATCTCAGCCCACTTTTTGGGCCCTTTTAGGGTTTTTGGTTAATGTACTGGGAAAGGGATGTCGGCCCATGGGTTTACCCATGTTTTAGGCCTATGTTGTAAAGTATAAATAAGAAGTGTCGATGGATTAGTGATAGTAATTAGATCTATGTGATTGAATGTAAATGCTCTGTGCATGATTGTAAGAGGCTTGCAGAGCTAAGTGCAAGTGTTGTAAGTGTTGAGTGCACAGATTGTAAGGAGGCTCTGTGCTAGATCTACTCAGGGAAGGAGTATCTGGCGAGGTGCACACAGATCTGTTGTCCTATGCGGAGTACAGTTAAGATCTATGTTGTAATCAAAATGACCAAAGCTAATAAAGAAGAAGAATACTTTGTGGATGTAGCCCCAGGGTGGGGGTGAACCACGTAAACCTGTGTGTCATGGTTTGTGTTGTTGCTTCCTTGTGTTTTCACTATCTTTCTAAGTGCTATGCCATGATTATATAGATTTTCTTATGCTTTGTGATTCACTAGATGTATATGAATAGTATATCTGATGTGTATGAGGATTCTTAGTGATGATCTATGGGATCTAATATGCTTTTTTGTTGCTAAGCACTGAAATATCTTATATCTGAGCAAGTACTGCAATGTTTTGTCTGATATGTGAAGTACAATAAGGGTGAATACATAATGAATGAATGATGCTAAGTGCTTTGTAAAGGATATAATGACAGATCTGTGTCCCAGCTAAGTTTGCAAACACCTAAGTCTTGCAACCACCCCTGTTTATACCTCGTGTGAGACTTCATTTGCTTCGCATGTGTTGCCGAAAGGGCTGGTAGTTAGGGATTTGTTGGTGTGCTCTTGAGCATTGAACCTTGGGTCTGCCCCTATGCCAACAGTTTTCTTTGTGAAACTATCATGTCTAATGGATCCATTCATGTACTTAATAATTTCGCAATGTATGTGAAGTAGTCATCCACCATTCAAACTAAAAATAAATGTGCATTCGATAAACTATCATCTAGATTCCATGCATCCTTGCCTAATAGGATGTGTGACAAGTGATCTAGTCCTACATTCAATTTTCCTTGCTTAACAATGAATTCAAAGTCATACTCTTGGAATAATAGCAATGATTTGCAAATTCTCACGCCCCCAACACTGGATTGTTCACTAAGTATATTAGTGTGGAATGGTTTGTATACATATTGAAATGAGAACCCAACAAATAGTGTCTAAACTTATGCAACACATACACCATCGCTAATCCGTCTCGTTATGTCATAGTGTAGTTATATTTTTTTGTTGACAACTTCCTACCTGCAAATGCAATTGGATGGTCTAACTCTCCTTCTCCTAGCTAGGATAATATTGCACCCAAATCTATGGACGATACATCCACATGAACATAAAATTCCTTCTTCCAATATGGGAATATCAAAATTGGCACAGTCACTAACTTATGCTTTAATTTGTCCAAACCTTTCTCGCAATCCTCATTCCATTGGAATTTAGCTTCTTTCTTGAACAACTTCTCCATTGGTGTTGTAATATGTGCATATGCCTTAATGAAATTCTTGTAGTATCATGTATGGCGCAAAGTTTCTCTTAACTATCTTACTAATGTATGTAGTTCTAAGTCCAAAATCACTGCAATCTTGGAAGGATCCACTAGTAATCCTTGTTTACATACCACATGGACCAACAAAATTCCAAAAGGTGCAAAGAAAATATATTTCTTCAAGTTCAATTAAATATGACATTGTCTACACCTATCCAACATTAATCTTAGTAATTCTATATGATTCTTCAAGAGAGTAAACATAGTCCACTCATCTAAATAAACTTCAAGGAACTTATGAATAAATTCTTTAAAGGCTACGACAACTACTCTTGAGAAAATTGCACGTGCATTCTTCATCCCAAAATGCATCATCGTGTATTTGTAGCTTCCCCACTCTATGGCAAAAGTAGTCTTATGTCTATCTTCATGTGCAATATTTATTTGGTGATATCCTGAGAAACCATCATTGAATGAATAGGCCTCATGTCCCCCTACATTCTCTAACACTTCATCTGTAAAAGGTGTTGGAAATGGATCATGCATACATGCATCATTTATCTTTCTTAGGTCTACACAAATTATGATTCCCCTTGTTTTCTTATCTTGTACTACCATTGGACTTATCCATTCTAATTCTACTATTGGTTCAATAATTCATGCTTTTAACATTATGACTATCTCTACCTTTACCTTCTCTTTATACTTCAGATTCATTCTATAGGGTCTCTATCTTACTGGTTTAGCATATAGTTTCAAAGGTATCTTCATTTCTCCTAACTCTCCAACTATCCCTTTCATCTCTACAAACGTGGTTGGGAATAGATCTTGATACTCACACAGTAAGTCTACAATTTTTTCCACATTTTCATCATTCTAGTAGTCTCATATCTTCACAACCTTTGGATTCTCCTTTATCCCAATATTTACCTTACGCGTCCCTGGTGATTATGCATACACAACAAATTCAAGCTCTAGACCTTCCACTGTGCATTTCCCCTCTGTTTTAGGTAATTGTATATTTCTTGGATCCTCCTCATGCTAATGTTCTTGAGCCACATTATAACATTCTAGTAGTTCATGAACTATCATAGAAGTTCTATGTGCACTACACACAAGTACGACATCCATCGACTCTTCTTCCAAAAACATATTGTTTCTAATGGCCTGCAAAGTTGGTTCTATCAATGCAGATTCATCTTCAAAAGTAAATTTTAGCTTAAACCTTTGAGTTAGTTCATCCCAGTTCGTTGTTTCTTTGCACATTACTAGTTCTAAGTACCAGTTCTTGGGGATCGTATCCAATGCATGTATGAACTTATGTGTCCATTCCTTCTTCAGTACCAAACTCCATATCTTTCTTCACTACTCAATATTATTTGTTGGGTGACTTACTCATGTATATTTATGTGCAATATAATCAACCTTGATACCAAATATATCTTACATCAATGTTCTACACTCCTACCATTCTTCTATTCCTTCCTTATGTGCAACCCACCATCTAGCTGAGGTGGATTTCAAGACAACATATAATGCCAACAATATTTGTTGTTCCAATATCTGCAACTCAAGCACCTTTACAAAAGAGTTTATAGCAGTCAAACGATCATACTTGGGTGGGTCACATAACTCTCTTCCATTACAATGAAATGATCGAGTAATGTGGGCACACCGTTTGGTTGATACTTCATGTATCCTCTATTTCCAATGTTCTATACCTTCCTCTTAATATGATGCACATGCACTAAGGCCTCTCCAAATTAGGGAGCCATATGTGATCAGACTAACGTAGTCATCCATTCACATTGTCATATTATATAGGTTATCAATTATGTTCCATTTGGCTAGTTCAATATACCTCTTTCCTTCTGTCGGATCCAACGGTGTAGTAACCTTCAATTACCCTACCTCAAATATCATTTTCATTTTCTTCAGATTAATAATTGTTTGATTGACAGAGGCCCATTCAAGCCCCATTACCCCTGGGTATGGATAACTATTATCCACAATCTTGATGACTTTGAAATCTACTATACTGTGCACTCTGTCTATATTCATAGGTACCCTTAACAACCAACCAATTGGTACTATTTTGTGTTGGTTCACCATCATTTCCCATGTTTACTTCGATAAAAAATTTACATCAAAACCCAAATCTAAAATGACTTGGTCCATGTCATAATCAACAATTTGCGCACTTAATCTGAACTCGTTGCTCGTCCTCTTTTTATGAAGTACCTGATTCAATACCCTTTGCATGGTATGGAATTCCCTTTCTTTCACGTAACGATAAATCATTATGCATAATGCATTCAATGCAGTTTCATATTTCATCAATGCTAAACAACTTTTCAGAAATTCTTTCAAAGGACTTACCTTTTCAAGGGGCCTTTCTAGGTTAGTATGATCATAGATTGAAGGCATGTCAAGCATAGGAGTTGCATATGATGTTGATGATCTCCAATAAGTTCCTAGTATCTCATTTATTGTTTTCTTATATATATCTTTTTATTTTTGTGGTTCAAATGTCAACATAGGTCCTGCTAATTTTCTCACTAATTCCTCACTTTGCATCCTTCCATTTATTGTGTCATCTCCTATCTTATCTCCTTTGCCTATGACAACTGTTATTTTAGGTCCTTTGTCATGTATCTCTATTGATATCTTATGTACGTTATGATTCAGGTTTTGGTTCTAATTCCCTCTTGCCTGCCACTTCACAAGTAATTGAACACAACCTTTTGTCGAATGATCCTTTGCTCTACAATACATGCACATTGTACAAGCTAAGTGTCCTGGTTCATTACAATTGTACTAGTTTATTGGGCCTATACCTCCTCTGTAAAAAATTCCTCTACCTTGACCTTTTCCAAATCCTCCTCAGCCTCTTGGATTAAATCCTCTCTAATTATTATACTGTGGATCAAATCCTTCTGTCATGAAATTTTCCTCTTAAATTATATAAACATATAAAGTGTGCACTCTCATCATATCAAATGCATAATAGTCCTTCTCTTCATGCCCTACTGACTTGCAAACGTTACAAAATAAATTACTTGCCGTACTCTGCTATTTCTGCAGCAATGGAAAATTGCGCGAATGGAAAATCTCATGCATCTATGTGAACACATACCTTTGCAACCATTATTCATTGCTCATATGAGGGTTTATATTCTCTCCTTGGGAAAATTTGCATTCCTTACTTTCCATTAATTCGACGATCTCTTTCTTAGTCGGCCTCCAAAACATTCCCTCAATTACATATTATGGGTCCTAGTAATGGAACCATTTGTTGGCGCGTGGTTATAAGACCCCAGGCTCAGGTTATTCACGCAACAAAACCCGTCAGATACCGGCCTTTTCAAAATCACTTTCATGCAAATGAAGTCTCACCCAAGGTATCTACTGGGGTTGTAGGAACCAAGTTTCTATAGGGATGAGGGGATGTGAAGCTATCATCATATCTATTACTATTTATCCACCCTATGCGCAATACCTTTATTCATATCCTTTGATTAGTTAACAAACTCGATTGTGGAAAACTCTTATTACAACATAAGTATCCCATAAGTAGAACATAGATTGCAACATAATTATCCCACTGTATCATTCATTATTAATGTGCATAAATCATATAGTAAATATATCTATACTAATCATGAATAAACAAAACATCCATGAACGATCACATCAACACAACACATAGAGACACATATTTTAACATGGTTCACCCAATCCTTGGGCTACATCCACAACGAATTTCTTCTATTTTGTTCTTCATGAAATTACCATCTCAGTCTTGCACACTGTGCTTACAATAGGTATTACATATCATACTATCCAGAATTTCCTAGCCGCTATGCAGTGCAATCCTCTCTCTATCTACAAAACCTTCCCAAACCCTTCAGTAAGGATTCTCACTCATAATCCACCTAATCTCTTACTCTTAGCAATCTAATCTCCTTTTTTCAGAAACTTATTCTTCTCTAACCCATTACATATTTATACATAGAGTTAGGGCTCATAACCCTAATAGCTTATCCCAAAACCCTAATATGTCCTAGTTATTTTCCTTGTTTTTCACCAGCATGTTGCTTTTCCTTCCTATGTGCCTGCATGTTGCTTTTCCTTCTTAAGAGTTGAATTGTTGATTTCCTACTTTTATGTTGAATTGTTTCTTTCCTTCCTTCTTTTGTGCCTTCTTTGACTTTCATTTTGACCCCGAAACATTCTCCCTTTTCTAATTTTGCACATGCTCTTCAAAACTTAGTTACTCAAACTGCATGTCCAACATCTGGGGTACACCAACAACATGAAGTTGAATCCCCACTAGAAAATGATACATGATTTCCATAGGGATAGAGTGTGTCAAGGCCTCCATGTTCCTTCCCATGCTCCATAGTTTCTTGGTTGCATCATCACTGGAATCTACTTCTCCTCCTCCTCGATGCATGTGTTGTGGGAAGTCAGTTGGTCTCACTGGTGCTCTATCTACACATTCAAAGGGAACGTTTTAGTAATAAGGATCTCACAAAAAATATGGGTTATTTTCCCTTTTGATAATCTAATCTAAAATTAAAAATTAAATAAAACAAAAGATAAATGTTACCTATATCTCCAAGTGTTGTGCCAAAAGAAACAATCATATCTGGATCTAGTGAAAAGTCAATCCCGACATATGGATAGTCTTCGATTGTAGGTATCTATCGTGCCCACCAATCGAAGAAGTTATCATCAAAAGGATTGAGCAATGTTCCCCTTGCAAGGTGTGCTAATATCTTGGTCCATCGTATCAATGTAGGCCATGGTCATTGGTGTTCTCTCATGAAAGTCATCGGGCTCATACCCGTTACTCTCTCAAAAAAGAAAGCACAAAGAGCGCTTCCAAACCCAAATTTTTTATTCCTCTCCAACTTGCAATCTACCAACTGCATCTTCATACAATTCAGCATTTTGGTTCTCCAACCAAATATTGTTGTTCTCATACATTCAACCGCATATTACATTTGAGACCGTGAATCTTGGTGTAAGGATGATGATCCAACAATGTGTGTCATGGTGTATAAGATCACCTTGAGTCTCAAAACATTTATGTTCTTGATAGGTATTTGTGTGCCCACTTTATTAGTTCCATCCTTGTAATAAGTGACTATATACTCATTGATCATCAAGCCACATCCTCCTCAATTTTTGAAGCTCATTACTTCACCTCTCCGAGAGAGGCCGATTATGAAATAAATATATTCCATTGTGATCGTTAATTCTTTCCCATCAAGCATGAATGCCTTTGCATCTAGATGTCAATAATCAATGAGGCTATTGAGAAATATTCTTTGTTCTTGCATACCATTCATTTGAAATAATTTATACATTCCACACTGACAAAGAGAATTCATGGCATTATCATCTTCAACCATAGTGTTATCAACATCTTCATGTTCATTCTCTCTCCATTGGAAAAACATCCTGTAAAATTCAAGGAAGAAAGGATTCAATATTTTTATTTTTTCCATTCATGCCAAGTCATACATGATTCATATTTAGGAAAGTCACAAACATTCACGATTCTCCCTCAATCAAATAGTGTATATACATTATTCGCCTTAAGACAAATAGAGTATGCACAAAATTCATGAGAAAAAGGGGAGTGTCCTCCTTGATTTCTCATGAGATATTCCAAATGGAAGAAACAAAAATGAAGGGTAATATTAGAAGCTTACTTGGTCCATACAACAAGTGGTTTCATCGCTCCAATCTCTCGCAGTCCTCGTTCAATTTTGAGAGGGTTTTCACCAATTTTGGGCAATTTTGGGTAAATTATGAAAATGACATGGTAAAATGGTAAATTATCACTATTTAATGTAATTTGTACACCCACTTTTCCGTAGTTTTGCTATTTTTCCCTAATTGAACTAATATAAATGGAGTTGCAGTGTTGTTGTCACAATTTAGGTTGTAGAAGGATACTTTGGGCATGTTATGGTTTGTTTCGGTTGACCAAGTCTTTTTCAAGACTCTAGGCAGGAATTGTTCTCGTATAACTAGAATTTTGAATAGTTTGGCTCACCTTACACTTTTTCATTTTCAATTGCTATTTCCATTTTTCCCTAGGGTCAATCCCATTAAGTTGTGACATGAACCCATCTATCTACTTTATAATGTCATTTTTTTAATAGTAGAGCCTATCTTCCATGGTCACCCTAGCTTAGAACCCATTTTACATTTTGGCACCCATGCTACAAGTTTTCTATTAGGCTTGGGAGTCTTGTTTAGTCCCACCATGAATTTTCATTGAAGTTGCATATCTTATTCTCTATCTTTTTCTATCCATTACCTACAGGACTCCCTCTAATGTATGATTCTACATATGTCAACACTTTTTGGATTCTTCAATAGGTATTGTGTTCTTTACTCACATATAGAGTAGGTTCCATTCTTCCTACAAAATACATTTATCCAGATCACTCGCATATCTCCCATAGGGTCCACCCCATTCATTCATGGCATCATACCTTCAAGATTCTTTAAAGGTGTCTCTTACGAATGGTGGAGTTTACCTCTTCATGATTGTACTAATTAATACCTCACTGGCATTTTTGACACCCATTCTGCAGTGTTTTATGTAGGCTCGGAAGCCTTTCTTAGTCCCACCATGTCTTTACACTGAAGCCTCATGAATTCCTCTCAAATCTCTTTCTGGCATATTTATCCACGGGGCTTCCAAAATTTTGTTGAGTTGTAATTGCATTACATATTAGCCGCTTGCGCTTCTAGGCCTAATGTTGGCTTCAACTTGCCATTTTTGAACTTTTTTCTTATGCATTCCTACCAATTGTTATCCTTGCAATTTATGCCTTTGCGAATCGACACCTCTATCCATGGAGGAGACATTCCCCTAAGTTTCCTTATCCTACATAGGATTCCTTGCATTGAGCATAGGTACGTTCCTTGTTCTTTGGAACTAGTTTTCTTTCCCATGACACTTGTTTCCTCCATTGTATTATATCATTATTTTATTCTTTTTTAGGATTTAATGATATGAAAAAGACAAAAAAATAAAAAAAACCCAAAAGAAGGGAGGAAAGCATTTATCTCTTTATTTGGCAGCAATTTTGTCTCCCTTGAACAAAGCACAATCATATGGAGTGTATGGCAATGCCTCTTATATCATAGATGTATCCCATTTTATAATCCATGCTGCCTAAGTCACATAATGTGTCCTGATTTTGTTCAAGGGAAGCCTCAGCCTAAGTTGGCCACTCTACAAAAATCCTTGACTTTCCAATTCATTCTTCCCATGTCAATCAAGTATGTCTCAATTTAAGAAGTATATTTGTACTTCACTCATGCTATTATAGATTGTCCCCATTGACTTATTGCTAGTGGGTTTTCTCTTATCGACTCCGACACATTGCTCTGAGAGTATGACCTAGAGTTTCACCCTGGGCCTATTTCCATCATTGGTGACCTTTCTCTTAGCAGATGAAAAACCATCATTGGTCACCGACTCAGCAGTTTCCCTTGTGTTCGACGTCAACAAAAATCATCACACATAAGGATTCATGTGGTACCTTGGTTTCCATTTGACCCCATTGGTGGATTACTCATCCTTGTTAGCAATATTCATCATTGGCTACTATTCAGAGAGTCTTTTTTGTGCACTATTCCATCTGGTGCATTCCATAGTTGTACCTCAGTGTAGTCCTTACAATCCTTGCATCCGAGTCCTTCCAAATATTTGTCCTTCTGCTACTCCTCTTTTTGGATGAAGGGGGATGCCTTAATGCCCTCCTTCTAGCATATCTATTCCTATTGACTTTAGTACATCTTTCTCTGGTACAGGGATATGGATTCATTTTAGTACATTGGGGCTTGCAATCACCAGTGGTAGGTTCCCTCACTATTGACAGTGGGAATACACCAATGTCCCATGATTGGTAGATTCTATCAAGTGTTCGACATCAACTCATTTATTCACACTTGTTAGACTGTACTAGGTACCTTGATGTCCATTATCATCATTGATGGGTTGTCTTGCATTTTTTAACAATATATATCAATGACCTATAATCAAATGGGGTCTCACTATGTTCGAATTGAACAAATTTATTCACATAGTGTATTATCGTACCATGACAGATCGTTTTGAAGACTTCAGGTGAAGTATGAGAATCACATATTTTATTCTCCTACCCAACCTAGATTGATGATACCACCCCCAAAAAAATTGGTACTTGTAGAGGCTAAATTTGTTCACTTCATTGACTCTGGATATCCTCTGATTTTATTTTGAGACATAGATCCACTGTGTATCCGTTCCTGCCTATGATATACATTTGTGTGGATCCACTATGTATTTTTTGTGGCCATGATTGTTATTTCTATATATATAACATGGATCCACTATGTATAGTTCTCGTGGCCATGGAAATTAGTTATTACTCATGGATCCGTAGTGTACTTGATTTGGCGGCCATACTTACATCACTCATGACCATGGGTATGCTTGACTGTGGAAGAGAATACGTTTACTTGATTTCTATTGACAATTTTGTTCCTGGATCAATTGTTCGGGAACTTTCATTGGACTTACTTCAATGCATCCACTCCTCTTAGAGATATAATGTATTTCAGCCATCAATTTCTCTTATGACCGCATACATTAGGGGGAATATGTTATACCACAAATTGCCACACCAATTTGCATTTGTGAGATGGCATAGTCCACTCCCTAACTTGCAAACTTAAATCCCATTCTCCTTCATCAAAATCATCTAAAAAACAACACTTTTGTTTCCATACGTGATTCACCCATGTGAAAATCGTGTATATACGCTATTTAATAGAGTACAAACCATGTGTACCCTCAATTTTGTGAAAAAATAAAAATATTCCACATTTTCAAGCGGTAATTTCAGTTGGGCTCATTCTCAAACTTCCCTTGGCCTGTACAGAATATAATACAACCACCTCAACCCCTTTAGGATGGTATATAAGAACATATGTGGATATGGATGAGGAGAGACAACCTTGGTGTGAGATTATGCTAACGAATTTGCAAGTTTCCCTATTTCCCTGATCCTTTGAGTAGCATCCCCCTAATCTTGAAACTTGTTTTCCAACATTCCTTCCTCTCTCATATATGATTGTAGGGTGTGTTCCTATCCATTTTAAGTCATTTGAGGAAGATCCATTTCATTGAGTTGATGCTTGAAGGGCCAATGGAGGAACCTAGGTGATTGGCTTTGAGGAAGTGCCAATGGTTAGAGTTAGGTAGGAACTACTTACTTATATTGTTTTCAATAAAAGAGTTTATATTTCCCTCCATATATGTGTAATTTGGTTCAATCTATTTATATGTGTTAACTTGATTTAAATATTTGAATTTACACATTACATGTATAACTTGATTTCATAACTACCTTTTCACAATATAGACTTGATCTCCTTTTGCAGGTTGGTACAGGAAGATATCAGTAATCAAATCAAAGGTTGAGAGCAAGGAACTACATTGAACATTGGATAAGGTGTGAGGTCTTCTATTCTCTCTTCCAAGTTTTTATGTGTGAGGGTAGGGTTTGTCTTTTAAAATATGGTTAGGCTCTGTTGTGACACAAACCCAAGGTCACAAGGTAAAAATCCCATAGCAAGCTCGTAATGTTTGATTTCTACCAATGGTAATTTCCCCAAGCTAGCTCCCAAGTTTTTTCAGTACAAACCATCCTTCTAAACTAGATTTAATGAAAAACGACTATTCTCATGTACCCAATACAACATATTAAATCTAGTTTAGAAGAACCATATCTACTGAAAAATCTAGGGAGTTGGCTTTGGAAACTTACCATTGGTAGAAATCAAGCATTAAGATACCGAGAAATAGATCCAAAATTGTTGATCATCAAGGTTGTTTTGATATTATCTTGTTTTGTTTTCTAGAAATTAAGGTGGTACTTTGAGATTTTTTATTTCATGAGAGTTCTATGGTCTTCTTTTTTAATTGGAAACTTGTGCGAGTTGTATGTTCTTAATTTACTTGGAAAAAAATAAAGGCAATGGAAGTTGTTAGTCATCATTTGGAATCACTCACAACTATGTTGTGGTTGTTGGTTAGCATGGTTGATTTTCATTGAGAATTTAGGATATATTCCCCAGAATGTATTATTTCATCTTTGAAAATGGAGACACATATTTAGTTGGACCTTTTTTTCCAAAATTCTCATTTATCCTATTTGGGGATAACTTATTTCCTAAGGTGCAATGACAAAACCCACTATAATCTTTAAGATGGATATTAAGAAGAAACACAATTATCCTAGTTAAAGTAAAGTATTATTTAGCAACAGTTAACCTATTTAAGGTAAAGTATTATTTATGACATTTGAATAGTAACTTTTCCTTGACATGGTGAGGTTCAAGAGATGTATTTCACTAATGTTATATAATATAAATATCAATTCCCATTTACTAGTGATTTATAGAATATCAGTTATATTTCTTACTTTATCAGTGGTTACTAATGATTGTTATATACAATTGGAGTGGACTTATGAAAAGGGCTTGATGATTGCTATAATTCCATTTACTTCAAAGGTATGTTAAGTTTTTCCATTATTTATTTACTCTTATTTGAAAATTTTAAAGGAAGTGCAATTCATTTTCTACCTTGCCTATTTTGGAACCCTGTCAATCATGTCTTGTTTATGAACCTCCAAATCCTTCAATAATCGACATCCTTAGTTTACTAGATGAGATCTATGAATTACCAAATTTGAATATGAAACTTAGATTTGATATTGAGATACACAAATCCCTTGGTATTTTGATATATTTTGGATAATGTTTGACTAACATTTTCTAGTTTTCTTTTACTTCACATAGTGGCCAAGCTTATGCAGTTTATTTTTCAAGTATTATTTAAAAATCTACGTGTAGATATAAATGATGTGAATCCTACTCATGTTCTCAAAGTTCTTGCTAGCGAGGTTGAAGGAAATCCTTTTTTTTCAATAAAGATATAGGAAATATTCAGTAGAAAGTTGTCATTGAACATACAACTAGAACGATAGTTCCAATTACCCAAGTGGAATTGCAACTTGAAGTTTCTACTTCTCATGTTAGTACTCCTCATCCACCTATATTAAATCGGGTTTGTTGAAGTTTGATTCTTATCTTTTTTAATTTTTCTTTCTTTTAATTATATATTCATCAACCTTAGAGATGGTTAATTGTTTGTTTCATTTTACTGGTGCCCTGCATATTTCTTCAAGTATGGTAGGAGAGGAACAAAAATTTAGCACGTTATCCATGCCTGAGCATGTGCCAACTAGTATGGGATTGCCACATGCTACTCCAGCTCAATTTCTATTTTATATTAGTTAGGTTGGGTCCAAAAATCAATACTCTTTTGTAGATATAGTTATTTTGAGTCCAGACCAATTTGGCCTCTATATTGATCTTTTGACTTGATGGAACTCTTTCTGTTGGTTTTCCAAATTTCCATGTCATTCCCTATCATTGGTTCCTATGTTGTTGTTAATCCAAATCTTACTTCTCTTGGCCAATGTAGCATCCCCATCCACTCACAGGTTGGGGCATGCTACCTTCAAACCCACCCTTGGACTTTGTATTCTTACCAATACCTTCTTTAATTAATAATAACACATAAGATATAAGATTTAACGACATGCACAATAATATCCAACAAGAATGCAGATCAAAATCTGGACCAGGGGTCAAAATTTTGCTCAAATTTCAAAGTGTTCGGAATGCAACAAAAACAGTACCATTGCATCCGCCTCGTCTTCCTGATTCCGATGGTATATTTACTTTCTCAAACGGAGTCCGTATGGAGAAGATATCGCGATCTGTTTGCCAAGGAAAATAGGAAAAAAAAATAATGCTGACTGTACCAGTCCATACAGTCCATACAGGACACATGGTAGGTCTATACAGGACATGTGGCGGCTCCAGGCGATGACATGTGTCAAGCAGATTTGGAATTTTTGGCGCACAGTTGGGCCAATCCGAAGGTGACATGTGTCACTACTGGAAGGGTGACACGTGGCACGGATGACATCAGCATTTGACGTGGCGACCGTATGATGATGTGGCTCGAATAACATAGCACCTGCTGATGTGGCGGTTTGTGATTGGCTGACAGTTGGGCGAGTTATATCTTGACATGTGGCATGAGTTTTGGCAAATGATTGGGTGCCACGTGGCCCAGTCACGGGCTGCCACGTGGCACCCCAGTATTAGCTAATGGTATTTTGGTTTGTTTATCAAAATTATGTGGAGCCGACTGGATTTGAACCGGTGACCTCCTCCACCGACCAAGAGCTTTAACAAGGTTCTCATAACCACCATGCCCGTGTTTGTTCCTTGTGAACTATATTAATTTTAATATATTTGAATTTGAATTGTTTTGTAAATGGTAGGGTGTCGGGCCGGGGCTTAGCCCCGACCCATGGTTCCTTTGTGTTAACATGACCACTGCTATGCGGAGCTATGGCGTGTGCATTGTAAACCTATTTAATAGCCCCGGTCGCATTACATATGACCATTGTGTGCATGGGGAGAATGCGATTCGTGTTAACCCTCGGTTCTATTATTTAACCATATGACCACAGTTGGAGCACGTAGAGGTGGTTTAAAACGGTTAATAGTTAGCCCCTTTTCTACATTTGTGCACGGTCATATGACTGCATATGCCCGAGAGCTAGGCGGTTAGGGGCTGGAGGCGCCCTAACCGTCCTACAGTTTGGACTGATTTTCAGTTATCCATGGGGCTACGTTTTAATGTGCATTTTGGAGCGTGTTCTGAGTTCATGCACATAGAGGTGCATTTTGTAGGGCCAGTTTCAGAAAGCTTGAAGGAGGAAAATGGAGGAGGCCTAACGTCTTCATCTATTGGCCGATTGAGGTGTCGTAAAAGCCTAGCTAGGGGTTTTTGGATGTCTTGGATCCATTGGTGCTGTTATCAAGGCCATTTGAAGACTTATTCTGCAATTTTTTCACCATTGAAGTTTCAGCAAGCTCTAGGGAGCTTGAAGCCCTCATTGATCGAGGACATGGTTTGGTGAGCCTATGTTTGTTTTCTGTGATTGAATAATCATTTTTGGCTAATTGATATGTTCTGAACACATTGGGACAGGTTTCAGAGGCTGAGGACTTTTACAGGTATTTTTTCCAAAGAGAAGCTCAGGGAAGCTTATGGCCACATGTAGAAGAGGTCATGCCCGGATGAGCCATGATCCGTTTTCAGAGTTCTATTAGTCTTTTTTTGGGTTTTTATGTGTTTTGATCTCAATGGTACAGTCTGTTTTTCCATTGGAGTTGAGAAGTAGCTTGTAAAAGAACTTTTGACTAATTAATCCCAGAGAGCCAAGTCCATTAATGGAGGCTCAAGGAGATGTAACCCGGAGGGGGGTGAACTCCTTTATCATGTTGTGCTTGTTGTGAGTTTGATGGTTTATTTGCTGCAAGTTATGTTGCTGTGATTTCATTTAAAGCACATATTTAACCATTTAAAAGAACAATTTCTCACAGATAAGCATTTACGAGAAGAAGCATAAAACTTAGCACATAATTTATTTGGCATATTATAACACATGAAGCAAGGTCCTGTAAAGTTTATTTTAATGAAGTAGCGGGTGCTTGCATAGCATAACAAGTCAGCCTTCTATTTTCAGATCAAGTGGTATCAGAGCATAGTTTGTTTTGCTCATGTGTTTGCCATTGATAGCTT
>ML779615.1:501720-531108 GCA_009831015.1 Picea engelmannii | reverse complement strand
ATCCCCAAATTCTGAACCAGAGAGAAATGTGTATTTACTTAGCAACCCAAACATAGATGCGCGGCAATAGATCTCCTCGGTTTAATTTGTTTATGTTCCCCAAGGGTTCTACAGACAAGGGTTTTCCCTGTGCTATAGCTCTCTGATATACGTGCGGGGTCCAACAGTAGTACTTGGCCCAATATCTCAGGGAACTAACTAAGGAGGATAGACCGTACCCTTAGTCGTACTACCCGACTACCTAGGTACTAGAGAGTATCTTCCCGAGTGCTGTTCTCGGTGACACTATAGAAGTCCAGCGGACGATAGGTTTATCTAAAGAGGGCTTCAGGAAATCTAGGCCAATCCGTACACAAGTGTTGTCTGATGCGCTACCACTCGAAGGGGTACCAACAGGGGTTACAAGGGTGGCCAATAGATGTGCGCTTAAGAACCACTTGTATTTCCTGTGTGTATGAATCCCTCAACCATGGGTTTATGCGCGTAACGATAGATCTTTGTGGCTTAAAGACGTCGGAATATGTCTCTACCCTGAAAAAAAAATACCCACAATTTCTGCCAAGGAAAGTGCTCTGATACCACTTGCAAGATACCAGATATATAAAATATGCATAACAAAAATAAAATGCTAGAAATGGCAGAATAACAGTAAAATATCCAGCATAATCTTCACAATACACAGAAATGATATAACAATAGCAATAGAAATAGCACTTTGATTGGGAAAGAAATGTTCGCAGGCCTCTTCGAGGGGGAAACCTCCAATCGAGCAACACTCTGTTACAATAATTTCCAAGATAGGGTTTTCATACCCTCAACCCTTATTTATACTAAATATGTCTATTAAGAGAAGCATCTAGAGGAAGATCCTTCTAGAAGTAGAAGCTTCTATTAGGTCTTCTTACATCTGCCTTATTCTATTTTATTGAAAGGCCTTATTAATATTGACCTTTATTACATCTGAGTACATTGATCTACCTATGTGTGGGTTAGGACCTTAACACCAAGTACCCAACTCTCTTCTACCCAGCCTGTAGCACCCAAGAGAATGAACCTCCACCCTTCTCTGTCACGCAATCCCTCAGGAAGTTCTTATCCTTTTTACTACAGCCTCTAGCACAAATAGTCTAGAATCTCAATGTTGGAACTCTCAGGAATTGCAATTGTGAGAAATATAGGGCATAGGACAATGCATCTCAAACATGCAGGCTCCAAGTCATAGTTGGATTGCACCATCGACCATTATAGCCAACTATCCCATGGAAAATTCTTAGCAGTTCCTTTCTCTTTACCAGACCAAGGTAGAAGTGAGGACGGATCAATGGATGGGTAAGTGAATGCATGGAAGGGCATGAGGGAAAGAATTGGATAACTTAGAGGTGATAGAGCGGATGAAACACCAACCAAAAACCATCGAACAACAACCAACCCCACAATTAGACGAGTGATGGGTTTAAGTATTTTCTTGGGGAAATCAAGAACCTCCCGACCTTCCCCAATAATCTCACTTAACTGATCCCCTCCCTTACGAAAAAAGGGTAATTAACATAGGAATAAACATTTATCCCCTCAAGCCCCCTCTCTTGTGGAATCATATCCCCCTAAAACTCTAGTCCTTGTCCGTTTAGCAACCAATGATGTGTTTATTATTAATAATTATCAAAACATTACATTTCTTGGGCATACTAGTACTTTAATAATTGTTTGGGCACTCAGGCCTCTCAACATTGTAACAATACATTATTTAAAATGAGCGTTTGAAACCTGGGGTGTTACAACCAACAATTACCATTCCAAAGGTATGAAAATAAACCTATATTAGTGATTCATTCAATGATCTCCCATTGTTTGTTACAGAGTAAAACATCAAAGTAGTATCATTGATATATTTTTTATCCAAGAACTCTTTCTAAGAGTGGTAACCTATAATGAGAGTTGTTGCTCCAAAATCGTGATTATGGTTTCAAAAGTCAATATGAAAACATAGAGAAAAAGGGGTTCTTTGCTTTTCTTTCTGTAGCACCTTTAGCAACATGAGAATTTAGATGCCCACCTAGAGACATGTAGTGGAAACCTATACCTTTTTTATGTTTTCTTACAGATGCTTCATTTTATCATGATTCAAAACGCATGCCCTTCCCCAACTTGGGAGTAATATGATTAAGTGTAGTGGGATTACAACACTCAAGGAAGAACCTTTCAGTTATGATGTTGTGAATGGGGATAAGATGCCGCAAATGGCGGGGTATCTATTCCATCAAAGTTCTACAGTACTTGCAGTTGGCCCAATCAATTGAATTAGCCCACTTGCACAGGTGAGACGACCCATGAGGGGGAAAACATGTCTCTAGGAATTTGAAACTTGGTGGGGGGATTATAACCATCCCTGCTTAACCATCAAACTAATAACCCAATGAAAAAACTTGGAATATTTTCTAAGAGTCATTTAAAAATATGAACTTCAATTTTTCATATAATTATCATTATCAATGAAACTGTAGTAAGTTAAAAAGATAAAAAATGAAAATTTTTGACAAAATATTGATGTCAACTCTAGGGAAATCCAACCATATCAATCCAATTTGGATGGAAATTTGTGAGACCATATAATGATACAAATAATATGGTAGTATGCCATTTTAAATGCCATCCTAAAAAACATAGGTTCTTTGTTTTAGGATTGTTGGACAATTTTTTTGTAAATTAGGTAATTGAGTATATAGTTAGTTTTATCATTGTTTTTTTTTTTGTTTAAAATAACATATAATACATAATGTTCTAAAAATTTATTAATTTCTATCTTTTGTAGAACATGTTATCAATTTTGATCTTCCAAGAGGGTATCTTTCAAGAAGTCTCTCCATATTTTTTTGCATATCTATAGTCCACAAACTTTCCTACAAGGCTATGACTACAACAATGGAGAAAGAGAATCCACCTATTGAAATTCCCCGACCCATGTTTACTATCATGGGGAGGTCTGAAGGAAGGAAGTTTAACTCATGATAAGTCATTGAAATATTTGGAAAATTCATTGATGTAAATGATTTTCATGTACTTGTCCCAAAGCTTGATGTTGCAATTGAGAGTATAATGGAGACATTTTTTGTCATCGACTAGATTATCAATGGTCATCATGTATTAGTGGATATTTAGTTGGAAACTCAAATGTATTGTGATAATACATGACTTTTAATATTACATATGCATGTGTGTGTGTGTGTGTGTGTGTGTGTGTGTGTGTGGTTCAAATATATATGTGCATCCTTAATCTTATTTATAGTATTGTTAATTAATGTTGCAATTTTAAATGATGTTTATATAAATTCAATTTATTTCCACTAATTCTATTGCATATATGAAATATTTATTTATTGTTCAAGTATATAATTTTATATACAATTTGTTTCATTGATATTTGATCCAGATTATTTTGAGAATGACATGAAGATAGAAATATAACCGAGATATAACAATGAGATACATAAAAATATAGAAGAGAACACATAAATACAGTGAAACCCAACTTCTATTATTGAATAAGATAGAAATACATTGTAGAACACAAACTGACATAATGGGGTAACCTATCTCTAAAAGAAAAGAGATGTTGGCTATGCTTCATTCACAACAAGATTTACATCACACTCCATTGCATGCTTAAAGGGCCTCCTTCACCTCAATTATATATGAGAGAGTGTGAGGAGAAAAATTTCCATGATGCGTGTGGGATAAATTGGACTAAGTTTAAAAAATTCCATAGGCATGTAAAACACTAGGATTTCCCAGGTGGTCACCCATCCCAGTACTACTCTAGCCTGAGTGTTCTTGATTGCGAAGTTCTAATGGGATCCGGTGCATTAACGCTATGCTATAGGAATGTACATAAGACAACTAGAAAATCATTACATGATGTTTGTAATTAACAAATGAAGATGACATTACATTCCATTCCCCATCAAAATGATGAATTTCATGGTTTATCAAAACCACAGGCTCACAATGGTGATTCACTGGAAAAGGTGGATGGCCACCGAGATCCATATAGATCATTCCTCACAATGGTCCCCATTATTTCAAGTTCCCATGGGAGATGGGGTGACTTCTGCTAAATCTAAATCTTGGTGCGTTGCTTGCCTTGCTGAAGAAGTTGTCCTTCTTAGCGTGCTAAAGGTTGTCGTGAACCTGTTGTTGGAGGGGTTCAATTTTTTCAACCAATCTAGCTGCACAATCTACCTGAGTGTGGGAGGAATCTATCGATGAAGATGAAACATGAAGAGTATGAAGGGTTATATTATAACCTTGCTTGACTGGGCAGTGTGGAGGCATCCCCGTAGGTGCAAAAAGAACATCTTGGTACTCTTCTACAATCTTGTCGATCTTCTTCTACTGGATAGAAAGGTCTTGGGTTGAGGCTGCAGTGGTTGCAGTTTCCTTCTTTTCATCTTCTGATCGGATTGTGAAGAGGATAAAATTTGCAGTATGAGAGATTACTTTATGGCATTGTTTTGGTGGGACAATAGTCAGAACTACCTCTGGTATCCTGTATAGTTGACCCCCGAAAGTAATAATGACGCTACGAGGTTGAGACTCATAAACAACATGACGCCTTCACATATATGGTTGGCTTCATAAAACATCACATACTTCCAGTGGGGAAACATCACACAATACCTCATCCTTGAAGGTCTTGATGTCATAGGACAAGCAAAAATACTGGCTGACATGAAGATATTGACCCTGGCAAAGCCACCCGATGTTGTATGTTTACGAGTGTGGTGTTGTTGGAAAGTCCAATTGCTTGACAACATCTGTTGAGATGATGATCTTTTGGCTTCCACTATTAAGAATAAAATGCAGTGGGGTCTCCTTCACCCACATTTGCAAATGGAACTTTTTCTCCCCCTCCTCAGAATCCTCTTCTAGTTGGATTGTTGCATTTGTGACAATAACAGTGGGTTCTGCATCAATGATCTATCTCCTTTTATTATTTTCTGAATCAGGGTCCAAGTCGGGGTTCGAATCTTTGTCTTTGAGCTCGACCACCAATGACTATATTGAGAGACATTCATCAATTCTGTGTCAAGGGATGTTGTGGAACTCACACCACTTTCCAGTGTCTTTCTTAGAATTTATGTTATCCTTATTTTCCTACATCTGGGACTGGCTCTCTTGAGGTTGGCCTTCCTTTTTCTGTCCTTCATTATGTGAGTTAGAGTTTCCTTTTCCATGCTTCTCCCACTTACTCTGCTGCTTGAATTTATTCTCAGTGTTGACTGCATATTGATAAGCATCTCCTAGTGAGGAGATGTCCAAGAAATCCATCTTTGTTTGGATGTACATGTGTAGAACACTGCAGTACTTCAAAACTGGGTTTCACTTAGATTCATTAATACTTATCTTTGAGCGCAAGGTATGAAATATGTTGGTGTACTCCGACACAATTTGGTCTCTTTTTTGACGCAGATTTTTCCATCTCATGTATTGGTCATCATAGTTTTTGACATGGTAGAACTCCTCCTTTAGGGCATCTAAAAAGGTCACCCAAGTGGGTTCTCTCCCAAATAGTGTACTCTCCCAAATCATGTAGATTCATCTGTGGTGTACCTCTCCCAGTAACCTTCCTACCAAGCTCTGACATGGGGAAGGGATTTAAGGAGCGCAAAGGTGATCTTTTAACTATCGAAATTTTTTTGGACAGACTAATAACCTTCTAGCAGATTCAACCATTTTTCTAGAGCATCTGCATCTATCTATCCTTCAAATAAGTGGATATCAAAATTGACTTGTACCTTGAATGGTGTCACACTTGTGAAATGGCTTCTTGTCGAGGATGCCTCATTTTCTACCATCGGTAGTCTTCGAAGGATCTGAGTGAAGTTGTCCATCATCTCGTTCCTCTGTCACACGAGAGATTCCTCAAGCGACATCTTGAAAGGATCTCTTGCTTTGTCATCTCTCTTTTCTTCCACCATGGAAGGTCGCTTGGGCTGGCGAGAGCAGTTGTCCTCAAGCGAACTAGCTTGAGACCCAACTCTCTATACCCTAACCGCATCAGGGAACTGCTCTGAGAAATAACAAGGATCAGCTTGCTCTGATACCACTGATCCATATTATTTTGAGAGCGACATGAAGACATCAATATAACCGATACATAACAACGAAATACATAAAATAATAGAAGAGAACACAAAAATACAATGAAACCCAACTTCTATTACTGAATAAGATAGAAAAACATTGTATAATACAAACTGGCAGAATGGGGTAGCCTATCTCTGAAAGAAAAGAGATGTTGGCTATGCTTCATTTGCAACAACCTTTACATCACACTCCATTGCATGCTTAAAGGGCCTCCTTCACCTCAATTATATATGAGAGAGTGAGAGGAGAACAATTCCCATGGTGCGTGTGGGATAAATTGGACTAAGTTTATAAAATTCCATAGGCATGTAAAACACTAGGACTTCCCAGGCGGTCACCCATCCCAGTACTACTCTAGCCTCCATCCCAGTACTACTCTAGCCTGACCATGCTTAACTACAGAGTTCTAATGGGATCTGGTGCATTAACTCTATGTTGTAGGCATGTACATAAGACAACTAGGAAATCATTACATGATGTCTATAGTTAAAAAATGAATATGACATTACATTCCATTCCCCATCAAAATGGTGAATATCATGGTTTATCAAAACCACAGGCTCAAAATGGCGATTCATTGGAAGAGGTAGATGGCCATCGAGATCCATCTGGATCAATATTAGATCAACAACAACATTGTATGATGTTTTTTAAATTATTCACATCATATTAATTTATATTGAATAATAATGGATAAAGAAAATAAAATGAATATAAAACTACTAAATTAGGAAAAAGTATAACCAGAGATACTACTATTATTTTAGTCGCATTATAAGGTGCTAGGATTATACTAGTTGCATGGTGCTTTATAATGCAACTAAATATATGAGTAAAAATGATAAAAAAATAATAATGACTAAATAAACTAATAAATATGCTACAAGATTACAACAATTAATGACTAATTAAACTAGTAAATGTACTACAAATTGGTGACAATTAATGACAAAATAAATGAGTAAATGTACTACAAAATGGCGACAATCAATGACTAAACAAATGAGTAAATGTACTACAAAATGTTGATAATCAATGACCAAATAACCGAGTAAATGTACTACAAAATGGTGGCAGTTAATGACCAAATAAAAAAGTAAATGTACTAAAATATAGTGGAAATTAATGACCAAATAAACGAGTAAATATATTACAAGATGATTAATCATGCCAACCAATTATCGACTAAGTGAAATATGACTAAAATTTAGTCAAGTTAAAAGAGACTGCTAGTTTTCTACTAATAGTCGTTGACTAAAAAATAGTCACAAATATCCGATTTTTAGTTATTTTTGTAGTAACAAATTACTCATTTTGTACTAGTGAAAGGTAGCACAAGTCAAAACTTTGTTACAAAAGATAACCAAAAGAATATTTATCCCTTGGGTCATCTATGTTCATTTTATCTTCCAAACCTTGGACCACCACCATTTCATAATTGCTAGAACATTTTCTAGAAACAATGATGAATATATAAGTTTGACAATGTATGAAGAACTTGCCATATTTTTTTTATTCAATTGATCTATTTTCTCATTGCCTTAGCTTGAGTGCACTACCTACAAATTGTCAGGTATATTCTTCACATTTCTCTACCATTTCACTTAATAAATTTCACCTCTTTCTTAAAGGTTTCTTAGATTTTAACCCTGTGAATTTCAGCATTAGAGATGTTATGCATATGATAAAAATATCAACAAAAACAAACAATATTTCACCTCTTATAAACACAAATCAACAAGGCAATCCAAGAGAAAAGATATCAATATGTGCCAACAAGTTTCAATCCTCTAACTTAATCTTATCATGTATAAAGTAGATCTGAAATTCACTTTATGACATATGTAATTACATTAGTAAATTTTTCTTATATTCTTCGGTATTAATGTTAAATCACTTAAAAATTTCATCCCTAACTTATGTCAAATTAGTAATATGTACTAATGATGGAAATGACCAAACCATAAGAAATAGATACTTGAAAATCAAAACTACAATAAGACAATTTTGGACAAGCTAAAAACTTCATGTGTGTGTGTAAAGATGAATTTCATGTACATACCATAGTCTCATATCAAGGATATTACAACCCTCTAGATCTCCAAAACCATAACTGGGAAAAACCAAGAAAACCCTATCTCCACCAAGAAAACTCTCCTCCTCCATTGTAGGGAATTCTCAAAGAAAGTAACCTCAATCTTGTGGCCAACATGTAGAATCTCACCAAGATACCTAAATATCTCTAACACTTTAATGAAGAATGCCATGAAAGAATCCAACTAAAGTTAAGAAACCATTATGTAACCCACCTCCAATGTAAAATTCCATCACAGACCATCCAGGGGTTGATCATACCCAAAGTACCCCAAATCTCATGAAGTACCCCTAAACATGATGTAAACACTTTCAAAATAACCCTGAAATCTAACACTCCTTGTTTACGAGGAAAGTGTTTTCAATAATACCTGTTGAATCCCTTCTCAATTCGACCAAACTTTCCATGAATAAATCCGTACCTACTACAATATTGGAATTAACACAAACATCATCCTAGAGGTTTCTTAGATCTTAACCTTATGATTTTTCATCCTTAGGTTTGTTATGAAATATTATGATAAAAACATCAACAATAGTGGAAAATAGTTCAGCTCTTAACAACCCCAATCAACAAGGAAATCCATGGCCTCATCTCAACACTATTACAATCCTCTAGATCTCTAAAATTCTAGCTAGGGAAAACCAAGAAAACCCTAGCTCCACCAAAGATACTCCACAAGCTAGCTTCAACACTAGCAACCCTAGTTGGCAAGACATCTTCTCTTCTCCTCTTCTTCAAAAAATACAACCCTAGGTCTTATCACCAAATCCTAAATCCTTACCTTCTTAGGGTAGACACCTAAGACTAGAAATATCTAAGAATCCAAAAGAAACCCTAGCACTTCAAGACAAGAGAGATGGTAGAAATAAGAATTACAAATATATCACCATCACCAATGTCTAGCTCATAACAATGAGCCGAACATATCAAAATAGAAATCTCCCAACAAACATGTATGCTCTATACTTCATAAATTCTCTTGTGGTTTCCTAAATACTCACGAACCCTAGATCCTTACTCCAAGAAAACAAGTACAAATAAAAGAGTACAATGATTATGATGAAAGGACTCTCTCCTTACTCTATATATATGAGAAGTAAGGGAGGCCAACAAACATACAAAACCATCAATAGGATCACACATGAGTGTTGGTTGTGGAGCCTGGCTATCTTCTTAATTCAGAGGTCCTTATTTTCAACCATGTTTATACCCCATGAAGACTGTACACCCCTCCACGTGGGGGGGTTGCAGGGGGTGATTTCCCCCCTGCGGGCTCTAAGGGGCTCATCCCCCCTATTGGGGGGTCCTAGGGAAAGCGGGCACCCGATGAGGGTTCAGGGGAAGCGTCCCCCGATGGGAGTTCGTGGGTGAAACCCTTGAAGGAAAATTTACCTTGTAAATGTATATTGTAATTTCATAGGAAATATAGATCGTTCATTATAAGGTCACATATCTAAAGGTAGAAGTTATGTTAGGTTTTTTTACCCTAGAAGGAAACCTTCTTTTGTGAGGGAATTGTATTGGGACTATGTATCATTGCGAATATTTTATACTGAGAGAGGATATCATGAGAGAAATAAGAGGAATTTACAGCGGGTGTGTTGTAGGTTGTATCCCTTCATTCTGTTGGATACCAAAAAGGAAGAACCTAGCAATTTCTCTGGTGAATGTAACCCACACTAGGTGAACCATGTATATCTATGTCTCTATTGCATTATGTATATTTTGTGTTTTATTTCCATATTTTTTTTATTTTATTGTTCCACAATCTTGTTTTTCTAACAACTAGTATCAGCGTGAAACGTAACTCGTAGAAAAATAGGGTTCCTGATTCGAGTGGGAGAAATGGAAGAAGATGGAAAGTTTAGGGTCAATAAATTTAAAGGAAAAAACTACCAGTTGTGGAAGATAAAAATGGTAGATTATTTATATCAAAAGGATCTATTCCTACCATTGGGTGGAATAGAAAATAAGTTGATGACAATAAAGGATGAAGAATGGGAGGTTCTTGAAAGAAAGGCACTCAAAACAATACAGATGAGCCTGATATTGTCGGTGGCTTTCAATATTTCAAAAGAAAAGAAAATGAAGGAGTTGATGGACACATCATCTAAACTATATGAAAAACCCTCAACATCCAATAAGGTACTTCAAATGAAGAGATTATTTAATATGAATATGTCAGAAGGTGGGTATGTTGCAGATCATTTAAATGAATTTAATACGGTTACTAATCAACTAAGTTATGTAAAATTGGAATTTTATGATGAGGTCAAGGTTGTTCCAAACTTGTACTCATTGCCAGAAATGTGGAATGGCTAGGTCATGGTTGTAAGTAACTATATCTCTAGTTCAAACACTCTAAAATTTGATGATGGTGTGTATGTTATCCTTAGTGAGGAAATGCGATCGAAAAGGTTGAGGCAAAATCCAAGAAGTGTACCTTTATTGGATACGGTGTTAATGATTTTGGTTATTGCTTATGGGATTATTAAAATCACAAAATAATTAGGATTACTGATGACATATTCAATCAGAAGCTCATGTACAAATATCAATTGTAGGAAAATAAACAGGAAAAAGAAAAACTAGAATACACAGTGCTTGATGAGGTCACTGAAACATAAATTCCAAAGGTACTAGAAAATAAAAATGTACAACAACAGGAGCAATAGGTACCTCAAATTCCTGCAAGTGTTGTTAGAATATATACCAGGTTAAGTAACCCCCCTGAACAATACTCTCATTCATTGTATTATTTATTTTTGAATGATTCTGGTGAACCATAATGTTATGAAGAGGAAATGCAGGTAGACACTAAAAAGAAGTGGGAGCAAGGCATGAAAGAGGAAATGGATTCCATGGTAAATAAACAGACTTGGGACTTGGTTCCATTTATTGCAGGAAAAATAACATTTCATAATAAATGGGTTTACAGGTTGAAGGAAGAAGATGGAGGAAAAAAGCAGTACAAGGCTAGACTTGTTGTAAAAGGGATTTTCACAAAAGAAAGGTATAGATTTTGATGAAATATTTTCTCCTGTTGTTAAGATGACTTTAATTAGGACAATTTTAAGTCTTTTGGCAGTAGAATATTTTCATCTTGAACAGTTAGATGTAAAAACAAATTTTCTCTATGGGGATTTGGATGAAGAGATGTATATGCAACAACCAGAGGGGTATGAGGTCAAAGGGAAAGAAAATTTGGTATGCAAGTTGAAGAAGAGATTGTATGGAATAAATCAAGCTCCAAGGAAATGGTATTTGAAGTTTGATAGGTTTATGACAGAATAAGGTTATAGTAGATGTCATTCTGATCACAATGTTTATTTAAAAAATATAGAAAATGGAAGCTATACTATCTTCTATTATATGTAGATGACATGCTTGTTGCAAGGTCTAATATGCAGGATATAAATGTGCTCAAGAAGAAATTAGCTAATTCATTTGCAATGAAGGATTTGGGTGATGCAAAGAAAATTATTGGTATGAGAATAAAAAGAGATAAGAAAAATCACAAATTGGCATTGTTTCAGGGTGAGTACATAGAGAAGGTGTTGGAGAGGTTTAGAATGCAGAATGAAAAACTAGTTAGTCCACCTTTGGCAGGCCATTTCAAATTAACCAAGGAAATGTGTCCCAAGACACAAGAGGAGATATAATACATGTCCAAGGTCCCTTATTCATCAGCAATTGGAGACTTGATGTATGCAATGGTTTTCACAAGACCAGATATTGCACATGTAGTGGGAGTTGTGAGAAAGTATATGAACAATCTAGGTAAAGAACATTGGGAGGAAGTAAAGTGGATTCTCAGGTATTTGAGAGGTACTTATACTCATGCATTATGTTTTGGAGGTTCAAACATTGTTCTACAGGGATATGTTGATTTAGATATTGTAGGTGATAAAGATAGCAAGAGGAGCACCACAGGGTATGCTTTTACTATAGGTGTAACAACAGTAAGTTGGATTTCATAACTACAAAATTTTGTTGCACTTTGAACAAAAAAAGAAGAGTATGTTGCTACTATAGAGGCTAGTAAATAAATGATTTGGTTGCAAAGTTTTATGGAGGAATTGGGAAAGAAGTAGGAGAGTAGAAGGTGTTATCTCTCTGTAATTTGCCCAAGGCTGTGGAGGCAATCACAGAGGTAACATCAAAACCATTTTGGATTCTAGGATCTACCCCTCCTAGAATCAGAGAGGGATCTCTCTTTATGATTTAGCTTTGTTTGGATTGGATGTTAGGCTAGTTATAAGAGTATAGGGTTTGGTTTTTTAAATGGTTTGGTTGGATCAGAGAAAAAAGGCCATGGGCAATGGAGTCACAGTTCAGAATGGATCAAAACTAGGTCATAACAAGCTAATATTGCAAGGAAAGGTAGGAAAATTCACTGGATCCTCAAAATTCAATGCACGGAGGAGATGAAATAGTTCTAGGAGACCAATAAAAAACAGAGCAATCAAGAATCCTAAATACAATCTTTAGTGGAAAACACATAAATCATTCCAAGTGAGAGACAAAGTGTAGATTAAAACAAATTCTGCTCTTAACCTTCCCAAAAAAATTGAGAATATAAGAGGAAATGGTGATAATAGAAAGAGTAAATTTACAGAGACAGAAAAAAATCACTAATGAAATTTGTTACAAGAATCCTGAAATGGTCACACTGTATTACTGGAAATCATCCATGGAGGCTCTGTGAGCTATTTTACAAAATTAATTCCATTCTTCAATAATGGTCCCAACTAATCAACACTTTTACATTTGAATTATAAAAATATATAGCATAGAATCTCCCCCAGGCTCAAGAGTTTGAAATCAACAACCCAACCAAAATATAAACAAATCCATGAAAATTTTGAACTGTCTGCCATGAAAGACGGGTCGAATGGCTGAAAATAGGGGTCAACTCAGACGCTTGTATATCCAAAATTGTGATAGTTGTGAAAAAACTGAAAGAGGTTATTGTATATGATTCAGTCCTGAGAAAAAACCTCTTTATATTTTTCCAAATTCATCTCCAAATATCCAAAACAGCTACTGAAAAAACATGACAAAATCAAGAAAAATGGAATCCTGAAAAATTATGCTCAAAGATGGCTTTGATTATCCCAATTCCTGATAGTTGTACAAAAACTGAGAGAGGTTATTGTCCTTCAACCCATTTCGGATAAAAAAATTTCTCAAGTTTTCAAAATTCCTTTCGGTTTTCCTGGAATTTCTCTCAGAAAATAGGTGGTCAAAACTGTGCAAAAAACAAATTTTTTTATTTGGGGGAAGGTGGTTTTGGATGGGGAAAGTGGTATTTCAGACCCCCCTCGGGTGGTAAGTGGTATTGGTGGGGTCCGAGCTCACATGGTGGTGACAAGTGTCTCATGGTGGTTTCACTTTTTGGACCCCCCCCTCGTTAAAGCTAGGATGGTAAGGGGGGGTTCGAAATAGTTTACGGGGGTTGATTTAATTTATTTTGGGATATGTGCATAAGGTGCATTTTATTTGTTTTAACAATTTTGTTTTATTCTCTTTTGTTTTATATTTTTGTTTTTATTTTTAGTTTTAAGTGTTTTTATTTATTTATGTTTTGTTATATTGTTTTTATTTATTATTAATATGTTTTATATTTTTAAATTGTTTTTTGTTTTATAACGTTTATTACGTTATTATAATTTGTTTTAATTTTTAAGTTTTGTTTTATTTGTTTTATGATTTTGTTTTTTTTATTGTTTATTATATGTATTATTTTTTATTTGTTTTATTTAATTTATATTTTATATTATATTTTGTTTTATATTTATATGTTTTATTTAATTTTTAATTAATGTCTAATTCTAATACACTAACCTAATTGCTAACTTAAACAAACTAACCTAATTACCAATTATTAATTAATTTATTATTAGCAAGCCTAACCTAGTTTTATTAATCTAACTACACTAATTTAATTTAATTAACATTACTAATCTAATTAATATGAAAAATGCCACTAACCATTTATTATTAACCTATTTATGTTTTCTTAGCCGAGGCTTGGTTATTCATGCAGGGACGAAAATGGTGGAGGGGTGAAAAAATGGAGTGTGAGGGCATGGAGGGTGCGGCAGGGTAATGAAGGATCGGGTGAAATTGATGGAGGGAGAAGTGAAATCAACAAAGCTCAGCAAGCCAGATGTCTTAATCATGAGAGAAATGCCAAATAGATAGCCAAAGAATCAAGTCACCTATGATTATAAGACCCCAACATAGGCTCCACCTGGGGATGGCATCTCTTTCGAGAGGTGGCAAGAACCATAGACCTCGAACACATAGACCAATGCCTTATCCATTGGACATGGAGTCACTGCAACTACATTCTTCAAACTGACTCAAATTAAACTGAAAATTGAACTATACACTATCAACTGCAAACTCTACTGGAAACCACACACTACTGAAAAAGATGCTCAAATGACTGAGCTTATTCAAACTGCTACCTACCCTGCATTGCTGATAATTTTGTTGTTCTAAATGATACAATAATTCTAGTGCATCCATTCAAGCAACTTCTCTAATAACTCTTCTCTTTCATTGCTTTTAAACAGTATCGGAAATAGAACTTGCATGGGAAACATAGAATGATTTCCAAGCTAATCTTCATAACACAAAGCCTTGAGACTGTGGACAATCACATAAACTTTAGGTATCAATGAGCATTCTGAAAATAATATCTCCTCCATATAGACAATTGTAGGATCATGATAAACATGAATTATCTCATGATATTCAAATTTATCCATTTTAAGACCATGACATGATAATACACATATGCCATCTGTATCATTATGCAAATTCTAATTTGTCTGTAGATTTTCTAATGAACTTTGAGAAGAATATGTTGTTGAATCAAACCATGAAAATTATTGTCTAACCATGTCTATATCATAAATTATTTCAAGTCCATAATTGGAACATGAAACATGATCTTGACAACACAGGTCATCCAACAATTCAGCTATTGGATCCTGAAGAGACTGACATGACTGTTGCATTTATTCAAATGAAATTTCCTGACTTTGTATGTATTTATCATTCAACATCTGCTCAAGAGTTTCCTTCAAAATTTGAAATAAATTAAAGACTAATGGTATAGAGTTATATTCCACTGATTTAAATTTTGGTTTGGTCTCTGCACTTTCATCTGGAATTTGAAAGTCAAGAGAACTTAGTGGCTATAATCCTGGATCTAAAACAACTTTCATGTCATCAATGACATCCTTGACTGATTCATTAGAAGATTATACATCTTCACTATTTACAACTTGTTTATAATTTTCTCTCAGAAATTGAAATGAAGAGAAACATAAGGGTAAAGTCTTTCCACTTACTCTGAAATTTTCTGCATTTTTCTCGTTGCTGTCATAATTGATATGCAAAGGTTGATTGTCATATTTGATCTGTAACTGAGATTACTTCTCCCAAAATCATACCACTGGTTTCTTTGAATAGTCAACATCTATTTCAGCCACATAATCATGATCATACTGATCATACTTGGGTAGATCATCCATAAAAGAAATGTCATCAAACATACACATCATATCAATTTATTTCTCCTCTACAAGCTGATTTGGATTTTCATCTGTGTCCATGTTGTGAATTGAATACATGAAATAATCCTCTTCTGATCTATGATACCAAGGGTGAGTTGCAAACTATTTAGGAACAATGACCCTTTCTTTATCTATAACCAATGGGACATGATTCCATTGAACTGCAAGTTAATTTCCCATGATGACTTTATGCATCATTTCTTTCATTGTGTTGGCCAAAATGTCCAGTTTAGCTTTTGAAGATCTTAGTTGCTCCTTTGTTATTTTCTCCCTTTCTTCTGCCTTGATATTTGACCTTTTGATCAACAAATTAGATTCCACACTAATTGCACCATCCATCATCTACTTGAGTGTAGTAGTGTTCCTTTCTCTCAACTGAAATGTCATTTATGAATCAAAGGTATCTGGGTAATGTAAGAGAGCTAAACCAGGAGGTGGTATTATATTAGCAGGCTTGGAATTGTAAACTCAATTGAATATGGCTGAAAAGTGTTGCACTGTCTCTCCTAGTTGTATTTTCAAATGATCACATTCTTCTAAAATGAGAAAAAGATATCTCTTGATCTCTCATTTACCAAGGAAGACTTCTACAAACTGATGAAAATTGGAGATGCTTGCATCTGAAAAACTTTTTAACCATCCCTTAGCTATGAGGACATAATTTTCCTCAACCTTAAAAAGATAAATAAAATTCTCAAAACCATGATGATGAATGTGTTTCTCAGCACTGATGTTACCATATTCTCCATCAAACCTGGAAAGATATTTGTATTAATTGACATGGAAATCATGGAGTATAGGGGGTAATATAAAAGGCTCGTATCTATCTGAAATATTTACAGGTGTAGGAGTATGTACAGTGGCTGTAAAACTGGGCTTGATCTCTTGAGGCTCCTCAGGTTGAATTTCATCAACATAACTTTCAACAATATGATCTTGGCCGGGATCATAAAAAAAGAGGAAATAATTAAAAATAAAACCTATTATGTCTTGGATGAAATTCCAACTTGCATACCTGATCTTTTCAAATTGTCTTATCATGTTTTAGCTTCTTCCTCCAGTGGAGTCTTTGAATTGAAACTGATCTGGAGCTGATTGGAGTCGTCAGGTGGATGATTTAGCCTTCTTGTGTCTGATCATTGTCCACCATCAGTAATTAGATCTGGAACTTGATACAGTTTTCTAAGGAACAATCACCAATATGGTCTCCACTATGTTAGAACTCCATAATTTGCACAAGGTCATGGAGGAAATCACAGAGGTAACATCAAAACCACTTTGGATTCTAGGATCTAGCCCTCCTAGAATCAGAGAGGGATATCTCTGTATGATTTATCTTTGTTTGGATTGTATGTTAGGCTAGTTATAAGAGTACAGGGTTTGGTTTTTTAAATGGTTTGTTTGGATCGAAGAAAAAATTCCATGGGCAATGGAGTCACAGTTCAGAATGGATCAAAACTAGGTCATAACAGACTAATATTGCAAGGAAAAGTTGGAAAATTCACTGGATCCGCAAAATTTAATGCATGGAGGAGATGAAATAGGTCTAGGAGTCCAATAAAAAATAGATCAATCAAGAATCATGAATTCAACCTTCAGTGGAAAACACAAAAATCATTCCAAGCCAGAGACAGAGTGTAGATTAAAACAAATTCTGCTCTTAACCTTCCCAAAAAAATTAAGAATATAAGACGAAATGTTGATAATAGAAAGAACAAGGTTACGGAGACAAAAAAATTTCCCCAATGAAATTTGTCACAAGAATCTTGAAATGGTCACACTGTATTACTGGAAATCATCCATGGAAGCTCTGTGAGTTGTTTTACA
The DNA here is from genome assembly GCA_009831015.1 of Picea engelmannii. Lineage (NCBI taxonomy): Eukaryota > Viridiplantae > Streptophyta > Pinopsida > Pinales > Pinaceae > Picea > Picea engelmannii. Next base: position 513,447 of record ML779615.1, on the reverse strand, counting down.
AAATTAATTTAATTCTTCAATAATGATCCCAACTGATCAACCCTTTTACATTTGAATTATAAAAATATATAGAACAGACTCTCCCCCAGGCTCAGGAGGTTTAAATCAACAACATGGCCAAAATATAAACAAATCCCTAAAAAAATTGAACTATCTTCCATGAAAGACGGGCCGAACTGCTGAAAATAGGGGTCAACTCATAAGATTATATCTATAAAAATATGATAGATGTAGGAAAAATGAAAGATTTTATTTTATATGTGTCCATCCTGAGAAAAAACCTCTTTCAATTTTTCCAAATTCATCTCCAGATATCCAAAAATTCTACCGCAAAAACATGACAAAATCAGGAAACATGGAATCTTGAAAAATGGTCCTGAGAGATGGATTTCATTATCCTAGTTTATGATACCTGTGAAAAAACTTAGAGAGGTTATTTTTCTTCATCTTGTTTCGGAGAAAAACCTCTCCCAAATTTTCAAAATTCCATCTGGTTTTCCTGGAATCTCTCTCGGAAAACAAGTGGTCGAACCTTTGCAAAAACCAGTTTTGTTATTTTGGGTAAGGTTGTTTTGGATGGGGAAAACGGTATTTCGGACCCCCCCCTAGGGTGGTAAGTGGTATTATGGGGAGGTTCTGAATTCAAATGGTGGTGACAAGCGTCCCATGGTGGTTTCACTTTTCGGACCCCCCCTCGTTAAAGATCGAATGGTAGGGGGGTCAAAAATAATTTACGGGGGTTGATTTAATTTATTTTGGGATATGTGCATAAGGTGTATTTTATTTGTTTTAATAATTTTGTTTTATTAGATTTTGTTTTTTATTTTTTGTTTTTTATTTTTAGTTTTACGTGTTTTCATTTATTTATGTTTTGTTTTATTTGTTTTATGATTATATTTGTTTTATTGTTTGTTATATGTATTATTTTTTATTAGTTTAATTTAATTTATATTTTATATTATATTTTGTTTTATATTTATATGTTTTATTTAATTTTTAGTTAATGTTTAATTCTAATACACTAACCTAATTGCTAAATTAAACAAACTAACCTAATTACTAATTATTAATTAATTATTTATTTATTAACAAGCCTACCCTAGTTTTAATAATCTAACTACACTAAAATAATTAAATTAAAATTATTAAGCTAATTAATATGAACAATGCCACTAACCATTTATTATTAACCTATTGTTTTTTTTTTTTAGCCTAGGCTTGTTTATTCATGCAGGGACAAAAACAATGGAGGGGTGAAAAAATGGAGGGTGAGGGAATGGAGGGTGAAGTAGGGTAATGAAGGATCAGGTGAAATGGATGGAGGGAGAAGTGAAATCAACCAAGCCCAACAAGCCATGTGTCTTAATCACGAGAGCAGTGCCAAATACATAACTGAAGAATCAAGTCACCTATGATTATAGGACCCCAATAAAAGGTTGTACTTTGTCAATGAGAGTTCCATTCATTTTGAAAATAACTCAACCTTCCATTCAAAGACTAAGAATACACAAATTTGGTACCATTTCATGCGATCTGTCTTGAAAGATGGACATTTGAAGTTGGAAAAGATACATACTAGCCAGAATCTTGTAGACATGTTAACAAAGGGAGTAACTAGGGAGAAACTAAGTTCCTTCTTATCTTGAGTTGGTATTCAAGCATGAAGGTGAAGATGATAAATTTTTCAGGTCCAAGAAGGATCATAGTCCAACAAATACAACAACAATGAAGTTTTTGTGATCAATATACAAGTGGGAGATTGTTGGTTGTGGATCCTGATTATCTTCCTGATTCAGAGGTCTTTGTTTTTACCCATTTTTATACCCCATGAAGACTATACACCCATCCACACGGGGGGTTGCAGGGGGGGATTCCCCTCCTATGGGTTCCAGGGGAAAGAGAGCCCCTAACGGGGGTTCGGGAGAAGCATCCCCTGATGGGATTTCAGGGGCGAAGCCCCCGAAGGAAAAATTCCCTTGTAAATGTATATTGTAATTTCATAGTAAATCTGGATCGTTCATTATAACGTTGAAAATATGATGGTAGAAGTTATGTTAGGGTTGTTTTCCCTAGATGAAAACCCTCTTTTATGAGGTAATTATATTGTGACTATGTATCATTGCGAATATTGTATTCTGAGAGAGGAGATTGTGAGAAAAATAAGAGGAAGTTACAACGGGTGTGTTGTAGGTTGTATCCCTTCATTTTGTTGGATAATAAAAAGGAAGGACCTGACAATTTCTTTGGTGGATGTAGCCCACACTGGGTGAACCACGTATATATGTGTCTCTATTTTATTGTGTATCTTCTTGTTTTATATCCACATTTGTTTTATTTTATTGTTATGTGATCCTGTTTTTCTAACAATGTAAAGCACTACACTCTAAAGATATGCATGCCAAGCTCCAAGGTGATTTCATACACAATAAAGTCTCCAATGAATTTAAACTCCATGATATGTGTCTAATTCTCCTCCTCCAAGCCTCTAATACTCTAATTCTCCTCTTAAGACATGTGCTCCATTGGTTCCACTTCACCTGCATGAACATTGTTGCAACTCGAGCATCCTCAAGTCAATTTCATGTCTCCATGCAAGCATCCAAACTTCCCTTGTTATCTAAGCCTCAATTTCCTCCTCTATAATTTCAAACACTCCTCCTACAATGTAAGGCATTCTCTAAGAAAGAAACCTCCTCCATGTGGCCAACATGTAGAATGTCACAAAGTTATCTGAAGAAAGGAAGAATATCTTGCAAGCATCCAACTAAGGTTAAGAAATCACTTAGTAAGCAACCTCCAATGTACAAATCCATCATAGACCATCCAGGGGTTGATCATATACCATGTACCCAAAATCTCATGAAGTACCCAAAAAATTGGTGTAAACACTTTTGGATTAACCCCAAAAAGATAAAAACTTATGTCTATTGATCCAATGCCACAAAACATATCCAATGATTAATCTCCATAGGACCTTGGTTACTAGATATTGACCAAAAACTTGGATGTTTTTTATCTTCCATCCTTCGATTGAATTTGGATTTGAGAGCATATTCTATTTCACTATAGCCATAACATCCTTAATTTTCCTTTATCCATATCCATGGGAAATTAAATCAATTCATCATAATATTCTTCTAAATACCAATGGGTGTGTATGAAGGAAAATGACAATATACATGCATAGCCTCTTGAATTGATTCAATAAGTGTGAATCTACCCCCTAATGAAAGCCACTTGTTACACCATGTTTGAATTATCTTTTAAATTTTTGAGTAATGTCATATCCAATCCTAATATCCATAATCATTGTCCTTCAAAACAAAACCTAAATACTTCATTTCTTTTTTCAATGGAATTTCAAAGAAGTGAAGAATGGTTTTAATATCCCTTTCCTATGCACTCAGAATACTACTAAAATAAAATGATGAATTTTCAATGTTTATCTCCATTAATTTAGCCTTTATGTATAAGTCCAACACTTGATTATATATTTTTTCATCACCCACTGATCCATTTCCAAATAACAAAACATCATCAAAAAATAGGAGGTGAACAAGTATATGTTGTCTTCCCATATTTATGCATTTTAATCCTCTTGTGTTCATCATATATAATAGGTATTTGTCGAGACCCTCTAACACCAATAAGAATAGGGGGTAACCCTACCTTAAGGCCATAGGAGTAAAAAAGGGAGTAAACAATCCATTATTAATTAGAGAGAATAAGACTTAATTCAAACATCCTTCATCCTAGTTTACAATAGGAAAACAAAAACCTACTTCTATTAGTGTTAGTGGTAAAATCAACTACAAAAACCCATCGTATGCATTAGAAATATAGAATTTAATAATAAAAGTAGGAAAATTTTTAGTAGTGTGTAGCCCCTCCTAGGCTACACTAGTGGCGTCATGTATTTTTCTACCACTAAAAAAACTATATTGTTCTGTAGAGATGGATTCTTACATAATATACTTCAATCTTCTTGCAATCATGTTTTAAATAGTTTTATGCATTTTCTTACATAGTGAAATAGGTCAAACGTCCTCAAAGGTATCTAGGGAATCCTTCTTTGGTATCATGGTAAGAAAGGTAGTGTTGAAATACCCCAAAACTTTCATGGACCTCCTATATTATTACACTACCATGAACAAGTCATCTTTAATGAGTTCATAGAATTCCAAGTAAAACCCAATTGTCTAACCATATGGCCTAGGAATTTATCCTTTTTAAAGGAGTGGAGAACTTATTTTATCTCCTTGTTTGTGACTTCCTCCATAAGATTTTCATTTTACTCAACATCTACAAATCTCAGAAAAAATGATGAAAGATTTACAATATTTTCTCTTAAGGCTTCCTAAAAGAAGGATTTGAAGTGAGATGTGCATGTATCAACCACCTCCTTGAAGTTGGTTTCCATTGAGCCATTGGAAGCTCTAATGTACCAAATGGTATATTACTTTCTTGCTCATTTTTGCATAATTATGAAATAATTTAGTATTTGCATCACCTTGAACTAGCTAGGTGCCTCATATCTTCTACCTCCATTTATAATTTTTGCATGTCAATAGTACCCTATTAGAGTCCTCCAACTGTTTAATAATTTAAATCTCATCTTCTATGAACAACCCACTAGTATTTTGATCATGAATCTAAGCTATGTGATTTTGAAAAAAAAGGATATTATACTATGTATTATTAAAATTTTCTATTACATGTTCCATAGTGAGATTTTTGACCTCCTTTACTGACTCATTGAATTGAGACATTGTAATCTTGCCTTGCTTAATCCTTAAATATTGATTAATGTTTTAAATTCATCATCTTGAAGCCAATAAGAATTTAATATAAATGGAGTTACGATTTTAACATCATTTGTTTCTAATTTTACAAAAATAAGGTAATGGTTAGTGCATCATTCCTCATTTAACCTAGGACCTAACCTTGGCAATTTTTGTTATAAGTTTATATGAAATGAGGAATATATTAATCCTATCGTAGATTCATTCCTCAAATAATATGTTATTCCTCTAGGTCAGACTCATTTTCAAGGTTTATACATCACAAAAATTAACCTCCTCCATTTTATGAATCAAGAAATCAACGAGTTCATCTGCTCTATTGTCTTCCCCCCCCCCCAATAAAAAAAATCACTTTGTTTTAAAGTTAAGTTTAGTTATCCTCTTATGACCACATTATCATTCTTAATAATATCATGAAGGAACATATCATCCAAATTATATTTATTATTTACATATGGTCCATAAATATTAAAGAAAAATAATGACTTACCGAAACCGAAGGATTGTATCTCTATCATGATATTTGACTGTTGAAATTCAAAATCCCTAAATCTGCATCTCTTAATCCATGCTATGATTAACCCTCCTTAATTCAATGACATCCAAAGATAAAAAATCCCACCCATTGAAAACCACAACTAAGTTCACAATAACGTTTTTTAATAGTAGCATAGCTTCCTAAACCAAGAACACATCTAGAAAGTGTGCAATCACTAAGATATGAACATGGATTTCCTATTGGAAGCACTAAACACATGCATGTTCAAAGACATAATTATCATTTCTTAACGTTCCTTTGGGATGTCCCTATTTTAAGGGTCCCTTGGTTGGTTTTCTATTTCCCTACCTTTACCTCTCTTTATATTTTCTACTTTCCATATGGATAAATAATATTCTTCCCTATGTAAGAGCACTATTGGAATGAATTTTATATAGCTCTAAACCCCCCTCCTATTTCAATATCACATTCTATAGAAAACTGTTTTTGGAGGATCATAAATGATAGTGAGGAATATTCCCAGTATTCACATTCTCAGAAGGCTTCCAACTATTCCAACTATCATCTCTTGATGCTAAATGTCTACCCCTACTTCTCTTGTTTCCATTAAGAAAAATATATTCCCATTTATTCATATTCTTCATAATATCCTTCCTCTTGCTCAATTCTAATAAGGTAGTATGTTTTTCCATAATATGTGATTGGAATTCCTTACCATGTGAAATCTTGCTTCCCAATAAAGTTCTATACACAAATATTTTATTGGATCATTCACTCTTTTCATTAACTAAGACTTTTTCTTCTAAACCTGGGGTGTCATGGTATTTTATCTTCTATTGTATCAAGAAAAGAAACATTTGGAGACAACATTGTGCATATCCCCTTCAACTCCACCTCCTCATTTAGAATAGTTTTATGCTCAAACATTAGTTGGATTTCAATCTCCATACTGAAATAACCCTCTACTTCTATATGATCTTTGACAAGCCCTCAATTCACAAATAGGTCCCTCCATCATTATACTTAGAGTATGAACATTTTCTATTAGGTTTTTCTTAGATATGTAGAACTCTATGGTATGTCCATATAGAGTTTTCCCTTTTCTCCCATATAAACATATGATCAAATGGGTCATTTATTTAAACCTATATTCCTCTACATATTTGAATAAGAAGATGAACACTTCAACCTTGTACCTTCCTCCAACCCATTCCATTATCCCTAAAATTGACTCAAAGGGAAGAAATTATTAACACATATGTTTGGACAACATGCATTGCATCTAAAGGGGATATTTTGTTATTCCAAGACTTGGTTGATCTCCCATTTCCCATGTATAATGGACACGGATGCAGGTAAACATTGTCTAAATTCCATTTCCCACAAACCATTGCTATGAACCTAAAATAATTTGAATGTGTTGTTCCTTTAATACTCATGAATTTCCCAAGGTTACTCCCAATCTTCCTAAAACAATTCTCTTTCTATAGTTCTATGGGAATTCATGGAAGTTTGACCCACTCAGCCTAAGAATCTATACTCTCCCTTTGTGGGTTGAAATAGGGAAACTAGAATTTTAATGACAATAGGGTGTTACTCAAAAATAATTTGTGTTATCAAATGATATCCAAATATCTACCCTCTTTGAACAGAACAATCATCCACTCCTTTTCCAAGATATCATAGGAGGGGATGTACCCTAGAACTAGTCTCCAAATATTTTGTATCCACTAACACAATTGAAGCCTCATAAATTAAGTGATTGCAGAACTTCCATACCAATGAAAATTCATGAAAATACCTTATATGATTCAATGAATCACCCTCCCCCACCATTATTTTTGTTTTTTCCTTACATGGTTTTATGACCTATGTCTTCCTCCAACAAAATGTATTCTCTTCCTCTCTCTTATTATCTCATTCTATTGTCACCTACCAATAATTATCAACCCTATGGCTACAACCCAACTCTTCCACTTTTAGCTTAGAACTTCTCTCTCCCTGTGCAATATCCCAATGGAACTGTCTATTTATTCTGAGTGACTCTAGATCTAATTAAGGAGTATTAATGCATGATTGATTTGTACAGGGTTGCATGGTTGAGATAGCATGAGGGGGTGGTAATAAGGGCCATAATACCTAGTATTATTCTCCTATAACATAAACCCAATATGTGCATGAGCTCAATAATAAAACAATTCCAATATTCCTCATATTATTCTCAAGAAGTTTTTCATCAAACACCATTTCCATCCATGAGGGGGGTAGCAAATTGTTTCCTACTGGGTGAAAATTAACATCACTTTTTCCCTTAGGGAGATCACATTTTGAAGACAAAAAATCCCGTAATTCACACTCAATTGTTTTTACAATGGTACTTACCTATGGTGAGAGTGAAGACTTACTAAGTTTATGCTTCGAGAGAAACCCTAATGAGGGAGGGAAGATGCAATTTCTCCCTGGTCATTTTAGTGGATTGATGGAGTAAGTACATGAGATCCTCATCCTCCTTCCATTTTTTTATCTCCTTAGCTTCAAGATCCATTTACCTCCCTATTTCTCCTCCGTGATATTTAAAAAAAAAAATCATACATACATGTATGTGTGTGTGTGTGAGTGAATGAGAGAAAGAGAGAGAATAGTTTCTCCCTGGTCCTTTTAGTGGATTGATGGAGTAATTCCATGAGCTCCTCATCCTCCTTCCAATTTTTTCTCTCCTAAGCTTCAAGATCCATGCACCTCCCTATTTCTCCTCCATTATATTTAAAACAAAAATCATACATACATGTGTGTGTGTGTATGTGAGTGAGAGGGACATGCATGAGAGAGAGAGAGAAGAAATGATGAAGAGGAGTGGAGATATCACGAAAGGATAAATGATCTTCAAGGAAGACCTGGAAAGAGGACATCTACTCCCATCCTAAGGGGATATGGTGGCTTTCTATATTTTTCGAGGATATTTAAAGAAAAAAATTTCATACATACATGCATATCTGTGTGTGTGAAAAGAAATAGTGAAGAGGAGTGGAGCTACCATGGAAGGGTTGATGAGCTTCAAGGAATACCTAACAAGGGGATATCTACTCCAATCCTAAGGGGATATGATGGGTTTTTTGGAAGAAGGGGTTTGAAAGGTCCTTTGTATAGCTCCATCGAAGGGTTGTTTGGAAAAGGCATGTTAAAATATGGATATCCATGTACACCCAATGAAAATTTCTAGGTCTCTTTCAAACTTTAGATTGAAAGTCCTAAGTTGTAAATTTATGGGTATATAAGCCATAGATAAAACCCTAAACAATTGGATGTATACACTTATAAGCCAAAAGGAAAATTCATCATCTATCATGTAGGTTGAGGCAACAACCTAATAATCCTTGTGACCAAATAAGAGGAGAAAATTTTCAATTCAAAGCCATGGTTTATGAATAGACTATGATCATTCCTGTGATATTGGTCTACTTGTTTCAATGCATGCCTACAAACCTTTGTAGAAACTTTGGTATGGGTTAAAACACCTTTTCTTCCACTTGAAATATGGAATGAATACTATTTCAAAATCATAGGAGATGAATTAGGATCCTTTATCAAATATTCCCATATAACTTGAGAAGGGAAAATGGTTTCTTAAGCTAGGTTTTACTCCAATATCATTCTAAGCCAAGTAAATGACAAATGCATCTCTCTCAAATTAAGGAGATGATTGCATACTCAAAATTTTGATTATGAATCCATCCTTTTAAATGAAAAAAAAAATCCATGAATATGATCATCTAGAGAACAAGTGTCCTAAAAAAATCAAAAGAAATAAGAAGAGGAAGTATCACAAACATAAAAAGGGGATAAAATGGAAAGTAGATTCTGAGAAACCTAGCAATCTAAACAATATTCAGAATCCTACATGCATGATCCACAAGATTTCGTTCAAGGCCCTAGAGAAAGATCAAGTAGAAAGAATGATACACCATCTCTAGAAAATGGTTCTCATCCAACCTTATAAGTGAGGTCTCTTGGGAAAAAAACCTAAATAACCAAATCACATATGCAATGGATCATTATATCTAGATAAGCAATAGGTATCACATCGTAAGATTCAAGGTTTATCTTCGAAAGATATTCACCACTAAATTCTATAAGGAAAACAACATTTTCCCCCAAATCCAATTGGTACCAAATCCATATAAAAAATGGAGTTTAGTTAATCAAATTAAGTCATAAAATATAATTCAATGATAATGAAGGAAGAAAATCAAGAAAAAATTGCAAATTAATTGCAAAATCCAATCAAGTAATAGTTGAAGAAAATTTCAAAGCCTCCTAAAGCATAAAATGGCCCTAGGATTTAGTAGGGATCCCAAACAATCATAATCCCCTATTAATGGCAGAAAAACATTCATATATCAATTATGAAGATATTATCATGGAATGTAAGAGGAACAATCCCTAAAGAAAAATCAATATAACTTAGAAGGAATATCAAATCAGAGGAACATAATATTTTACTTATCTAGGTGATAAATTAATTGGACGAAGGTAGGATGGAAGCAACAAAATATCAATTTAAGAAAGAAAAAAATCAAAAGGTTTCTATATAATTTCAATTAGAAAAAGTGGAGGAAGAACATGGATCAACTTAGATGCCTAAGAGCTCCTAGAATTCCTTAAAGGAAGGAATTGTATTACCATCAAGGAATGGTCAATGTTAATCCCCTAGATCTTGGGCCATTACATTGCTATCATTACATTGTTGTTGTCATTATTGGTCAACTAGTTTCATTATCTATAATTTTACCTTTTATCTTTTATATATACCAAGGAGATACTCATTTACTTCAAGTATGGATGAGGAACTTAGCTTGGATTTTGAAAGGAACTTTCCTTTTCAGCACTTGGATATGAGTAAAGGTATCAAGTATATGGTGTTTAATATCAAGCCTATTTGTTATGGAAATGCAGATTGGTGATGGTTGGTCTCCAAAATTGAAAAAAGAGTTACACTCTAGTGTAAGAGATGGTTATCAAGAGGGGGAAGATCAGTGTTAGTGAAGTCTATGCTGGAAGCTATTCCTACATTTTGGAATATTTTAGCAAACATTCCAAAGGGTATTATGGAGAAAATTAGAAAGGTTTGTTTTAATTTCCCATGGCAAGGTAGTTGTGAGTCTAAGGGTACTCGTTGGGTCATGTGGAAGAAGTTGGTAGTTACCAAATCTTTCAAAGGTTGGGGATTAAAAAATATTCAACTTTTTGGAAAATCATTGGCTACAAAATTTTTATGGTTGGTACTCACTAAGCAAAATTTCTCGAGTAGAATTTTGGTACAGAAATATATGGCCCCTAGAAATAAGGTAGACTGGATAAGAAAATACATAAATCAATTCATGATGTTTCTAATCAGTGGAATGTTATTTCTTAGACATTCCCAGTGATTGGCTCTTTACTAGCTCGACATGTAGGGGAAGGGTCTTGTCCAGTAAAATTAATGCTTATAAATGCGACAATAAATTATCAATCCTGGAGGTTTGTAAACTTACGAGGTGTAAGCATGGGAAATGCAGGGTAAGAGTATACTATCCTATTCTAATGCCTGAAAGAAACCATTAAACTATTGTCACTGAATGAGTAACTAAACTAATGAAAGCATGTAAAAATTAAATCTAGCCTAATCTAACATTCAAAAGGAAACACACTTAACTTGAAATGAAAGAGTTAACCTATCTACCCTAGTTCTCCTTCCTATATTATGCAGAAGACTCAAAGTGAATCTACAAAATCAAATTCAACTTAATCTAACTATGAAAGCAACTAAATCTAAATTCAAAGGCATCAAATGAAAAATTAATCAATGAAAACAGGAAAGTGCATAAATGAAATCTAATTGAAATAAACATGAAATTATTGAAAAGTATCTATAACAAACACACAACAAATAACAAGTAAAGACAGATGAAAAACATATGTGAGCTCACATAAACAATCTAATCTATCAACTCATAACAAAAAAAATGAAAATCATTATCTTAGAATCAAAGCTCTATGAATCAAAGTTCCAATCTTATGTTCTCTATTTCTAGAGAGAGGACTCCTCCTGGTGAAATGAGAAGAGAAACCTCTTAATTATACATAAATGAAGATAAGAGACTCATAATTACAGATCCACATTTCTCTCAACCTATCCTTTCAAATCCTCCACAAATATCTTGGATAAGATATTCTATCTCCATGATCTTCTCCTTGAAGTGAGCTTGAATGACTGTCTCCACATCTTAAAAGAAGATAAAATTCTAATTTGAAGCTAGGTGGTGATTTTTGACTTTGTGAAAATCTTCAAATATGCATGTAGTCATCACAAAACTCATCCAACTTTGAGATATAATGAAAATATGTTAATTTTCTAATATTTAGTCACAAATTCTCTTAAAAATACTC
>ML779615.1:459584-500892 GCA_009831015.1 Picea engelmannii | reverse complement strand
GTACTTAGAAAGCCCTTTTTTTCTTCATATTTGAATCATGCCAATATATATAGCAATATTTTTTGAATCAAAATGCAACGAGGCATAGTTTGGGAAAAACATGTTGGTAAATGGAAAATGAGATGATGAATATGTAAATGGAACTATGAAATGAATATCCCCCCTTAAATTGAAGATGTGGTGTGTGTAGGAAAAGGAGAAGACTAAGGTAAAGAAATTTTCCAAATTTATCTATTTTTAGCACTTAAGGAATTGCATGATTAAAGATTAGAAAATAACATACCTCCACTTACCCAAAAAGTTGATTTACTATGAAATGGGAATATGGCCAATGCAGATGTTGGAGCATGGAAGATGTCATTGCTGTATGATCATGTGAAAGGTGAATGCTACTGTAGCTGCGACTGCTAGAACTGTTGGATCAGAGAATATGAAGTGGAGGAATTTGAACCACTGCTGGTGAATCATGGAAAAGAGGAACTATGGAAGTGGAACTATGGTACTCTCATATGGCTGGAAAAATACTACTGCAACTGCTGATGGAGTCATGGAAAAGTGTATAGTTGTCACCTGCTACTAAACTTGATGGTACAATTCTAATCATGCAAATGGATGTGTCGATGTTGAGGATGAAGAGAATTCATTGGATTACCAACCATTGATGAATGTCGTTAACCAATGTGAGGCAAACTCACCATTGATGTCAATGAGTGCCAAGGTACTCAAGTACATCTTGCGAAGTGCGAATAGATGTGCTAATGTTGAGCCACTTGCAAGATCTGATGATCAAGGGACAATGATGTATTCCCATGATTGTCAGCGAGAGAACTTGCCATTAAGGCATGCAAGCCTCTAGGTACTCAAATGGACTCTAGTCTATATCCTAGATAAGGTGTTGAGGTCGATGGGGCAAGACTTGTTGAAAGGTGGGCCTTAAGGAATCCCACATCAGTCAATGCGAGTTTGTAAAAATGATTGGTAGGACTATAGATGAAAAGGCTCGGTAGCAACAATGTGTATGAAAAAGAAAGAAAGGTAATGTAGTCATCAAAAAGGGAACTAAATGGTTTTATTTGCAAGGAAAAATGAATGGAAAAGAGGAAATAGATGTATGCGACTCAGAAATATAGGTGCGTGCAAAGTCATGAAGGATAAGGCGATGGAAAGTGGATTCCCACATGGGTGATGAATAATATTGGAAGGAGAAATGTAAATGATTATGTCATGGCGTAGTTGGTTTTATGAAAGATGGCGATGTAGCGACAAACGTCATGACATGTGCGATGAAAAATTTATCTCCTTCAATGTAATGCCCCTAGTTGGAAAAATGTAGGAAAGTGTAAAGAAAAACTAACTAAGGGATTAATTGTGTCAATAAAGTGTTAATTAAACAATGATGATTTAATGAATTTAATTAAGTGAGTTATTAATTAAGTTAAAGGATATAATTGTGATTAACTAACTAAATATTTAATTACAAAATTACATTTAATGACCTGAGAAATAGATTTGAGAGATCATTGTTATATGATATGAAATGGTTGCCTATGTAGCTAGGGAAGGACTATGAATCTCGAGAAGATAGAATATTAATGGAAGGAGTATGGAGGGGGACAGTGGCAGGTAAAGGAGTTAAGGCATGAGGCGGTGAAGGAAGGATAAGGGGGAAGGGGAGTTTTATGTGAAGGGGGACAGAGGATGGATTCTGGGAGGATTATGATTTTTCTGTGAGCCGAGAGTTTTTGGGCTGTGACATGTGATCAGATTGAGGCATGATTTCTAGCTATGACTTTGGACCAGTTGAGCCACCGAGTTGCTGGAGGTTTTGGGCACAGGGGCCAGGATATCCGTAGATATCCTGGAGCTAGGTCATTTTCCTAGTTGGCAGGGTGGACATTAGTTTTGGGCAGTTATTCTTTGTTTGTGGTAGGATTGGACTGTGTAGTAGGTAGCAGGAGAGAAACAACAAGGAAGCAAGGCAACAGAAATTAGCATCAGAACCAGGTAACTTATTAAGTTATGTATTTGTTTCATTCTTCCATGAAATAATTATTCATTGATAAATCTATGTTACTGAAATTGTTGTTACGAAAATTAGTATTTTGCTATGAAGTTATTGTCTCAGTTTATTGAATAAATTGCTTATGAAACTTAATGATGTTTACAACTATCTGGTTGTTACATATGGTATCAGAGTGTCTTAGTTCGAAATTCAGGCCTAAGGGCCAAAATCCCAAACGATTAACTCCAGCCACACTTAACCTATAAGAAACACATGTCATTTGTGTTTTAATAGATTGTCTCGAGCAACATTCAGCTTGACCAAACACGATTGATATGGTATATGGCATATTACCGGGATGATTTGATAGTTCATTCAAAACTAAGGGAAAGACGATTCAAACATATCATACAAGTCTTTGAACTATGTAGGATGTATGACATGATATCTTTGAATCCAAAAATGTGTTTATTTCTATATTATAAGGGAAAAATTGGTTGGCAAAGCTTCAAGAGTACGATTTGGCGATCAAGCCTTTGAAATTTTCAAGGGGAAATGAATATGAAAATTCATGACCAAAATTGAAGTTGTAAATATTTATCCTCCTAATACAATTGAGGTCGTCATACAAAGTTCAACTTTAGCATCATCTGAATGGTATAAGGATATACTATTTTATGTGACGTCTAGCCAATTTCCTTTAGGAATGTGTTCTAAAGAGAAAATATACTCAAGGTAGAACCCCTATATTATCCAAGCAAATGGTCTCATATATATCACAAGCGACCATTTTAGACAATACCCGTTAACTGGATCATGAATGGCTAATGCGGTATTAGTCTGAACATTCAAAGGAACACCCTTTAAAATAGCGGCATTGAACCAGATAGATGAAGAATCACTTCCCACAAAATGGCTACCCTTAAAGTGGCTTGATAAAGCTATTGAGCACGAAAAGGAGAGTTGATAATTTAAATTTATTGAGCAAATGTTTGTCAATGAAGTTTCGAGTAGTATTGACACCTGAAAATTAATGAAATATCGAGGGAAGCTTCTGTCGAAGGCTTGAAGTTGGAAAAATTTAATAACTGCACGAATTATTACTATATAAAATACAAAAGGGCAATTGCAATACCTTGAAAGGGCCTATTTTATCTCGAACTTACCCCAAATGAGGAACTACCAATGCGCAACAGCAAAGAGATACGGAAAACTTGTATTGCGCAGGAAGTACGTAAATTACCTACCTGTATTAGCCTCGACAAAATCTTAAATAATGTAAACTCTCTTGAACAGTAGACCAATACAATTTTGACTGTGCCAAAGAGAAATTTTCACACCGCGTAGAGTTTCATGCAACTAATCATTATTCCCAAAGGAGAATAGATCTGAACCATCAGATCTTGGGTGGATACTCGATAGCCGTCGAATCTGCAAGGATTTGTGAGGGAGTTAAGTCCTCAAGGAATACAGGAGGAGAAATATCGACGAGATGTGTGAAGGCATCGGGACATCGGAGTTCGCAAAATCGGGATTTCCGTGAGCAAGGGGTCGGGAAACCCATAGTGAAAACCCCGATACAATCAGAGTCGTCCATCTGTTGGGACAGGTGGTAGGGAGTCGAGATTTCATCGGTATTCTATAGCTTCAGGAGTCAAGGATCCGTGACCAAGAGAACCCCGGAACGATAGAGGAGTCATAGCCGTAGGATCTCAAGGAGGACACGTGTCGCGTGACCACCAGATCGGGATTTTGGTCATTGGGGTACAGGTAAGTGAAGGTTCCTAGCCCTGTAAAGTAGTGAACCTCGAGAGTTGATATGAACCATCCATCATTTAGGACGCATGTCAGAACCCTGGAGAGAGTCGGGAATCGGGGAATCGGATTTTTTGAGCACACAAAAATCATGTCACATGGAATCGCGATCCGCAATTTCCCAACAAGATCTGAACTATTCATTTTAGAGGATACGTGGCAGAGATTGTGCGAGAGTCGGGATATTGGCCATCGAAGAATCAAAATTCTCGACGGCAAGGGAATCAAGACACCATAAGTCTTGAAATGCCAGGAAGATCAGAGCCATCCGTTTACATAGGACCGATGTCAGGAATCGGGCGAAAGTTGTAGATCAGGAAATCGGAGTTCCTGAGAACAAGGAAACCGTGGCATCGCAAGTTCTGAAACCCCGGAGGAATCAGGACTGTTCATTTAAGGGACGCGTGGACGAAATCAGTGTTATCGGAGAAGTCACGATAAGGAATCATCCATCGGGGTTTGAGTCATCGGGAAATCGGGGATCCCGTGAACCAAGTATCCATGCATTATGAAATCACGATACGCGATTTCCCGATGGGTCAAGGGATAGAGGGGCCCACAGAAGGGTGAACAGTGGACACGTGGTAGATTACACGACGTAAGTGACTTAACACTTAAACCTTTGTTAAAGAGGATTAATTAATGAATGTTTTAATTAGGCTTTAATCATGTCGCAAAATCAGAGATCGGGGTTTCATGATTCTTTGTTATGGGAAACCCCGAATCCCGATTTCATTAACTGTTCACTCACAATATTTAAAGTTTTAACCCACTTTTAAACCTTCGTTGACCAAAGGTAAACGCTAAAAGGCATTGCGAAATTTGAAGTAAGGAAAATTCTTTCTCGAGAAGGACTGAAACCCCGATGGGGAGCCATAAGGTAGCAGTCACATAGGAATCGGTCACATGGACCTCGACATAGCCAGAACGGGGCGAACGCACAGAGAGGAGGCGTATCGGGATATCGGGAATTTCGTAGACACGGGATTCATGCATGCGGTATTGAGATATTCGAAACTCCAATGTAGGACAAGGTCGTGGCCTATGGTATAGTGGTCATATGGGCCAAAAGGATTAGCCAGGAGGGCTAACACACAAGGTACCGCATCGGTAGATCGACAATCGGGAAACTGCGAGGGCAGGGGTTCGTAACAATGAAAGTCGCGAAAACCCGAATCTCGATAGGGAGTATGAAGGTGGACACATGGTCACATGGTCATATGTGCCCAGAACATAGCGAGGGGGACTAAAGTTTGAAAGGAGCGCATCGCCATATAGGGGATCGCAGATCCCGTGGACAGAGTTATTAGGGTGTTGAAAACCCCGAAATCCCGATAAGGGATAAGACTGTGGTCACGTAGGAGAGGGTCCCCTGGACCAAAGAATATCCAAGGAAGAGCTAAGGCATAAGGTAGCGCATCGGCATTAGGCATAAGGAAACCCCAAAGACCGATAAACAGGATTCCTAAGGGGAATTTGGGCGCAGTACCGGGGAAGGCCGTGAAGAAATGGGAAGGATCCCAGGGTCGGATGTTGACCAGTGATTCCCAGGGGAATCCAAAGAGTCCCTCAGCTCAGTTAATGAAATTGAATGACCCTGTTTACACATATAACAATGTATATATACACACATAACAATAGGTATACACTGATGAATGAAGTTACAAATACAAAAAGAAATAAACTGAAAGCAAAAACACCAAATCCATACAGAGTTGGAATTACAGGAAAAGCAATCTATTTCGCACTACAAAATAAAATAAAATAAAATATATATATATATATATATATATATATATATATATATATATATATAATAGGAAATTATCATTTAGTACCAAAGCATAAGGAAGGTTTATGCAAATCCTTGACTAAATCAACTCAGCGTTCTTCACGAAGGTAATGAATCCGTGCACAAACTGGAAGACTAAATCGTACCTCTTGCCCTATCTGAGGGAGAACTCCACAAAATGTACAGACATGGGATTGGTTCCCAATAATTCAAAGAGACTGGACTTCAAGTCCTAGACCTTGTCAGTTACCACATCAAAATACTTTGTTTCTGCAAAATAAACAGGAGCAGATACAACAATAACCAGCACTGGCAAGATACTCAGAACAATGATGAGGATGTGAGTCATGGCAAGGGAGATTTAGGAAAACCTCTTAACAGAGCAAAGGCAGATCTGTGGAGGAGAAAGAATGACGCGAGGAAAATCCCAGGAGATGAGAAAGTGAGGTAGTGGAAGGACGCGTAGGGAGTTCGAAGAGTTGGTCGGTGTTGGATGTTGGTGCTAGATACAAGGGAACTTGAGGAAGCTAGGCGGGCACGTGGAACCCATGCATGCCCGAACCCTTGTGAGTATGGTTAATTATTTTATATGTATTTTAAAAGTGTGAAAAAAAAATTGATTTAAAAAAAATAAATTAAATAATTTAGTGTAAATAAATTATATATATGTATATAAAGGTCAAGTTAATTATACTTAAATTAAGCTAAGTTAAATTAGTATAATACAAATTTTTAAGTAGAAGGTTAATCTACCTCAAGGTTAATTAATGATGTTAAGGCCTAGACTGGTGGCATATGCACTGGGGAGTGGCGAGTAAAGCACAAGGCTAACGTAGCTACGAGATGAAGGCTCAGTAGTTTAACTTTTGTTCTCATTCACATAGAAGTGGAAGTGGGTTGTTGAAGCCATGCAAGGAGTGCGCAGGCTGAAGAAGAAGTCTCAGTTGTGAATCTGAGCAAAGGAGATCTAAGACTACTGTTACAGGAGTGTGCAGAGTCGAAAGGATTCAGCACTGGGAAGTTGTTGAATATTGAGCGCAAGGAGTGTGTGCAAGTTCCTCTGAAAGAATCAGAGTATAAAAGCTCAAGAGGTATAGCACCTTTATGATATTTCTAAAGGAGAGCATAGGAGTTTGTGCCATGGAGTGTTCGAACAAGAGTTGCAAGCGTAGGCGTGGGAGAGCAAGTTCTGAGAAGGATACTTAGCCATTTTCGAGAAGGTCTTCAGGGAGGAAGAAATCGATGGTCAGGATCTTATAGAGAAGATTGATGAAATCCTGTCAGTCGTTAGATCTCGAGAAGTTGCGTCGGGGTTAAGCCCTAGTGTGCAGAAGAAGAGTCCCGGAGAAGTCATCAAGAAATCAGAGTCATCGGGGTTTTGTTAAGGTAGAGAGTTGGGACCTTGTGATTCTCAAAATCTTGGGAAAGGATCCTAGCCGTTGATCTCGGCAGGACACACGTCAACATTCTGGGAAGACATCGGGATTTAACCCATCGGGGATTTCAAGAGTGTAGAATCATTGCATCAGGGAATCATGATCCACGATATCCCGACGAGAGTTTAGAACCGTCCGTCGGAGGGACGCGTGGCGATCATCTAGCGCCATAGGAGTTGAAGCCATCAAGATATCGGGGATCCCGCAAACAAGTGGTTTATGCATTTTGGAATCGCGATCCACGAAACCCTGATGAGTAGGGGCCAATTGTCAACGATACAGAGGAAGTCGGGGATCGACATATCTTCATTTCCGTAAACATAGGCATTTTCAACATCATGAATCCTGTAGCCCCGATGGGATAAGGTTACAGTCACGAGAGTTATCCATATGAGCGAGAGTTGAGTCGGGAGGGCTAGCACGTGAAGGAGCGCATCGGGAATCGACATATTGCGAGTTCTGGGGACATGCGCATTGTGTCATTGCAAATGCCGAAATCCTGATAGGAGGTTGATCACGGTCATGGATGGAGGTCATATGGTGAGAGTCTAGCTAAGAAGGCTAAAGGCAAAGGAGAACTCATCAGGAAATTAGAATTGGAAACCCTGATAGAGGGATAAGGCTACGATCGCATGGGGAGCGGTCATATGGACCGTCGTATAGCTGGAAGAGGCCGGTGCTCAGAGGAAAGGCATTCATTGTAAATCGGGAATTGAAAGTCCCGATAAAGTATAAATAATGGAAGATTGGTGGAGAATTGCGGCTATCGTGACATTGTTGTGGAGAGCTTGAAGGATGGAAGATTGAGGAGGATTATGATAAGCAAAGATTGATATTGAAAATTTAAATATGTATTGATGCATTTGAAAGTGTGAAGAGTTACTAGGGGACAGTGTGGAAGAATAAAGTTAAACTTAAGCGGTGAGATTGGGGTTCCTACGAACAATTAAATATGGAATCCAACTTGGAAATAGAGAATAAGGAAATTGAAGGGAATTATGAAATCCCCGAGACGTGCTAATAAATATTGTGTTTTCTCTAGGTGGAGATACATTGAAATTGTGAAACATTATTACCACTCTTGTTGACATTTTTTTATCATAAGAGGATAAGTTTAGGCACTATGTTAAGATTTCCAAATAGTATAGCGAGAAAATAGAAGTGTTGGTAAAACTGTAAATCGAGAATGCATTCGATACATAATGATGTGAGGAGTAAAAATCCATATCAAACTTGATGGGCGATATTGAAGTGTTGACCATTAATTTAGTATGAATATGAAACAACACAAAAATGATCTATATATAACAGTGATAGATGTGGAGTCCAAATTGGAAGTTGTGAAACGAATCAAAGCAACTCATAGAAGCACTCAAGACATGAGTATAAATTCTTGAGTTTTGTTTGAGTGGAGATGTATTGAAAATTGTGAGTCAGAAGTGATGTTACGGTTTATAATGAATAAATTTGAGAAGGTCTTGTGAGTTGTAAAGTGCTATCTGAGAAACTTACAATAACGAATATCTTTTATACATTGACTACATCAAATATTGGTAAATTTTGTGTTGATTATTAAATAAAATCCGATTTGAACCCATGTTCTATGTGATGGTAAATATGGGCACCTCAAGACATGATTTTTAAGGTGGATATTTGTATCACATGATGTATGATCGAGTAATTTCAATCTCCAAACTCATACAATTGATATGGTGCCATTTAGAAAAGTAAAAATTTAAAATTCTAAACAATGGTTGTTGTGTTGGAAGAAGACCAAATATAGGAAGATGTAAACATATAAAGTTGATGAAGTGAAATATGCATGAAGTTTGTATATCAAAGAAATGAAGGTAGCGAAGAAGGATAGAATATTCCCAAGGGAACTCATGATCAAGGGAATCGACTAGGTATTGGAGTATATGGGCAGTGATTTTATAAAAAAAAAAAAAAAAACAGTGAGTAATCGTCGAGTTTTTGTATCCTGTATTAAAATCTATGAATGTCAGGAAGCATAAAGTCCCGATAAGGGATTTGAAGAGCATTTCATCTCTTCGGGCCGAAGGGAAAGGGAGTCTAGTGGGACAAGTGTAGTCCAGGATCTGTTACCTGGGAAGACGCCGAGACACTACGGCAAGACTATCCCTCACTATTTTGACTACTTCGAGAACATGCTTCTCTAAGGTTGTTATAACCCTAAATTGCATCACACATTCTTACCTAGCATCAGGCCAACTTATATCCCTTCCTTGCCAAGGCCATGCTGAACAAACTCTTGAAAAACCTCTTAAATCAAGTAACCCGCACCCTAACCCATTACTGGGCACGTTGGAACGCTGGAAAGCCTTATACTGCACGCATTGGAACACCGGCTGGCCCACTACAACCCACGTTTACCTAACAAAGCACAAAAACAAGAAAGTTGTCGACGGAACGAAAATCTTTGGGTCAGTTAACTGGAACTCCCAGCCATGTATGTCCGAGAGTTCGTCCAAAACCCTAGATCCTTCTTGCCTATAAAAGAAGGGGTAGGGGTACTATTCAAAGGAGAAAAATCATAGCAAAGAAACTCTGCCCAATTGTCGAATCCGTTTTGTCCCAACCCTTTAGCCTTTCCTCAAGCTTTAGGAGAATTCAAGAAAAGCAGTTGGAGGACAAAGAAGAGGAGGAGCCCAGGATCAGGATCAAGGAACGGTGGCCGATCTCTATTATCATTGTAAGTTGATTCGTCTTGAGATTAATAAAGAGTACTTTTCCCGTCCCAATGCACGAGTCTTATGCATTTTATTTGATTTATGCTTAATCTCTAACCCTCTAGTAGAAAAATAGCATGCATGCGTAGTATTTTGTCTTGATTGCAGGATCTTCTTTGGAAGGAGCAGCAGAAGCGAGGAGATAAAGTGCAACGGAGGATCTACATCAAACGTCGATAACAAAGGTTAGTAGGTTCTTTCCATGTTTGCATGTGAAAAAGGGTTTTAGGTTTCGGGTAGAAGGTTAAAAGTAATTTATGAAGGGTCATGATCTGCATGCAAGTTTAAGCCCTAGCTTGTTAGTCTGTAGGGTATTATTTCCCAACAACATAATTGGCGACTCCACTGGGGAAATTTACTCTTAGGGTTTCCGGATGTCATTGAGGTTTTTGGGTAGTTCAAGGAATTATATTTTCTGCTTCTTTGTTTGTCTGTTTTCTGTTAGGTCAGAGCTAGCAGGGAACCTGGTTATTAATACCAGCTTTTCCTTTACTGTGCTTGACATTTATTATTGGAACACACAGAGGTACATGCGGCCTGTAGAAGGCCTGCACGTGTGTAACCCACGCCCTAACCTTCTACATCCCTCGTGTGAACGCTTGCTGCAGTGGTTTCAGTAGCGTGTAAGACTCAAAAAGATTAATAGACAGTCTCCTCTTCCCTGTCAGACTTTTACATTCTCAGGGGGCTTTCTGGATCCTATCTGGGTCTCACTCGTTCACTGTCTTGTCTTAGTCTGTTTTATTGCATTTGCTTTATTTTTGCAATTATTTTTTGTTGTTTCTGTTGAAGGACAAGCATCCAAACCTTTAAGAGACCCTGGTTGTCAATACCATAGGTCTTTTTCAGGTCTGGGCTACCTGTGTGTTGTTTTGTTTTAGCATTTATACAGACCCGCGGCCTGTTTAGGCTTAGCCCGCGGGTACCCACGCACTGTTATAGCTCAACACGCGTTTTCACGTGTGTTGTCTCAGTGACAGCCGCAGGCTTGATTGGTTGCTTTTCAGCCTGGGTGGGGCAGTCATCCCCTCCTGTGGTGAGAAGTGTTCCTCTCATGGGTTTGAGTCTAGAGCTGCATAGTCAACAGGTTAGGGCCTCTTATCCTTAGTCGGTGTTTTATTAGTTGATGTTTTGATAGAAAGGACAAAAGAAAAAGAAAAATTGTTTTATGGTTTTTAGACAAGTTTTAGAATTGGTACTTTCTTGATTGCATTTGTGCGTTTTTTTCTTTGGTTCTTTGCGATCTACACTTTAAGCCAGAACTTTGTTTTGTTTTCTTGATTTTGTGCTTGTCGGCATTTTCCCTTTGTTGCTTCATTTTGCAACTAAATAAAAAAAATATATATCTCTTTTTCATTTTCTTCGTTGTTTGAAGATTGTGTTGTTGCATTAGTAGCTAGGAAGAAGTCTGTTTTCATAAGTTTGTTGCAGTACATTTAGTGCATAAGTAGCTCACCGATTGAGCGAAAATCCTTTATGTTTTTCTGCATGAAATCTTAGAAAATTTGAAAAGAAAAAGAAATCTTTCTTATTGAAAAGTTGTTGGTTTTGCATTTTTTGTAAAAGTTTTTGTTTCCAAGCATTTCTTGTTCATTTTTCTTTGAGTCTTTACACACCATCAATTTCACTTTCATACCTTGTGACTTAAAAATCCCATTAAAAGCAACGCTAATTAAAATCATTTAGACTTTTTGTTTGTAGGGTGCATACACTAGCTCAGGACTAGGGCCTTGGAATAGGTTGGAGAGTAAATTCTCCAAGGCCACTCAAACCAAACATTGGAGTCTGTCAATAGGGAGTGTAGAAGTCTAGTAGCGTGAAATTTATCCGGGACCCCCCTCTAACACAGGGGCTAAACACGAGGTCACGTAAGGAAAGGTAGCAGAGATCACCCCTCCAAAGCTGGACTGAGCGTAGTGGAGAACACATATTGAGGATTTGTTAATGGATTCTGTCGTTTGCATTTGCCATGGAGCTTCGTGGGTTTGGAATCCATTCGAGGTCCTCAATTGTCTTCCAGACCATTTGCTCTCGATACCCTTGACAGGTTTTGGGCTTGATACCCTTCTCATTGTGGTCTACCCGACTATCGACTGTACCCGCCTGGTGACTGTTCACGTGCTGGAAAACTAGCTGCCAATATTTTCTAGGGACATACACAGGTGACTACGGGGGTATACCGCGGTACCTAGGATAGACATCGGGCCATGCTTTGCAAAGTATACCCAGAGGGTGCTTCCGTATTCGAGTTGCACTTGCACCGGTAAGTTTCTCGAGTGTTGGTTGTTGTAACTGTTCTTCAAAATAGTTAGTGATTGCTTGTCTTATCTCATAGGGGATTCTTTTAGTGTGTGTTACTGTTTGTTCGTGTAGAATACCTTAGCATGTCGTGAATCTTCTCACACACTGGAGGATTTAGATCTCCGCCAGTCACAAAGGCTTCTGGGCCTGCCACCGGTTATACTGGAGCCACCCCCGCCACCATTGAGGCGGAAGCTAGACCAACGAGGGTATTTCAAAGCAACCGGGCTTCAAACCATTGAGCCTGAACAAATCCCGGAGGAATCAACCTCCAATATTGGCATAGTTGAAACCCCATCCACTGATACTTGGCCGGATATTATTGTGCCAATTCAATTTTACGAATGCCTGTCAGTGCCTAACCTAGTGATGGAACCAAACTTTGTTACTTCCTCTGGGAATTCTTCCATTCCCATCACCGTTGCTACCACAGGAGAAGCTTCTCCTAACTTGCCTTTGTCGATGGTCCGGGCCACCATGGTCTCGGCCACAACTATGTAGCACAGTGGACCGACCCCATCTATCGCGGCGGCCACACCTCCTTACACCCCTAGTGCGACAGGCCCTCCATTTTCATACGGTATGCCTAGTTCAGGTACAAGTCCTGCACTCACTTCCTCCACTCTACAGACTTTGGGTCTGGGGGCAGGGAGCTCTAACGCTCCTCTGCAAGGTCAACTTGGGGGAATTCCTGTCCCTTTCAATGTTTTTCCTTACGCTGGAGGTCATATCCCTCCTTCGTCCCCTTCGCTTGGTGCATTGCATCAGCAGTCCACCGGGCAGCCTGCACACACGAGTTCATTTGGAGCTGGGAGTCAAGGAACACCTGCGCAAACTCAGCCTGTAGGTTCGTCACCGTTTTTTTGGAATGGGACGTTTGGTAATAACACTTTTGCATCCACTTCTTTCCCATCTGGGGGCACACCCATTTTTGGACAGTCTACTCCGGCACAGGGTACTATTCCTGCGCTGGGGGCACATATACCAGGACCTTGGAACTCAGGACAAGGATCCGTTCCTTCCTCTGGAATGTCATTCTGGGGTAATTCTTTCCATAGTCAATGGAACCGTGGACATACTTCTATGCCTCTCCCAATAGGACCAGCATGGAGTAATCCTTCCCAAAGTCTGTCAAACATGATGAATGCCCAACATCCTATTTACTTTATGGGGAATCATCCAATGATGTCTCCTCAGGTGCAAAACCATTATGCTGGTCAGGGCCATGGTTTCTACCAGAACCCGTGCCAGCAGCCAAACTTTTCCTGGCAACCTGGTGCCAGGAAAACTCCAGGACCCCTTTATCCAGGCTATCATCAGCAACCAAAACTACCATTCCTGGCTATGTTACACTTGCCCGATTTGACACGTTTGTTAAATGATCCTATCTGTCACGATCCGCATTGGCCTCCTATGCTGACGAAGTTGCCTTGAGACATCCCAAAGTTCGAGGCCAAGCCTAACGAAGATCCAGGTGATCACGTGACTACTTTCCACCTTTTGTGTTCATCTAACTCACTGAAAGATGACTCTGTCTAGTTGCGATTGTTTCAACGCACTCTCATCGGGAGTGCCATGAAATGGTACATAGAGCTTGACCGCTCACTATATTCTTCTTTTGGTGAATTGGTGATGGCCTTCCTTAACCATTTCCAGTTACCTGTGAGATACGATGTCGACACAGAGTTGCTAGCCAATTTCGAGCAGATGACAACAGAACATATCTCGGATCATATTCGAGAGTGGCGATGTCGAAAGAGTCTTATCAAAGTACCTGTCCCACCAACATTCCTTCTTGAGTGGTTCCTTAAGTCTTTAGTTCCGCAGTTATCCAAAGACGTCACAACTTCAGAGGTTTTCTCCGAGGAAGATGCCATCATGAGGGCTCAACAGTTTGAGCTTATCTATTCTCAGTCTGGTCTATTGTACAACATCCTGCCAGATGCACCACGATCGATTCTTGATAAAACCAGACAGAGAGTCGGACCACATGTTGACGGTATTGTTGGTTCAACACAAACTAAACCCGCTGAGCAATTGACAAAACAATTGCAGTAGTTATCTATACAACACTCAGCAGCCAACCAGACTACTGCTTTGGCTGCTCCTCCTACCCAAACATCGAAATACACTCTGTACAGACGACTAACCCAAAGGCCACCCAGTAGCCTGAAGGCAAGAAAAAACAATGCAAGAAGGGTAAGGGGGATAACAAACCCACTCATAATGCTGGCGAGGGCACCACAAAAAAGCGGAAGGCAAGGTATCCGTGCAACTTGTGCGCAGAAGACCACCCGACCCATTTATTCCCTCGACTTGCAGAGGCCCAGAAGTTTGTCACACAGCAACAACAAGCTGTGTTGACTAAACCCTTTCATCATGGGCAAAATTTGACTCAAGCCTCTGCAAGTGCTGAAGGGGGCATCCAGGAAAACTGCCCTCCTCCAAATAATCCCTCTTCCGCGAACGTATATATGGTTAAAAGTGATGCTTTAATCACGTCTAGAGCACACGACTATAGCAAACCAAGCGCTTCTAAGAAGGGCAAAGAAGCTGAGATCCTGTCTCTTCCTCTACAGATCGAGAGGACGTTGGGTGAAACAATGACACACATTCCAAAAGGTGCATTCAAGCGGGCTTCTCACAATCCAAACACAAGGGCCGCCCAGAACTACTCTGTGGTGGAATATTTATCACAAACCCCTTGTGCTATGTCTGCTTTGGAGGTCCTCCAAAGTTGCCCTGCTCAGAGAAAAGCTTTGTTGACTGATTTAGGCTCTACTGAGACTTGTAACCTGGGTACCATCATGTTAGACACGACTGACTTGAAACCTCATTTGCCTTACCACGTCGCATTTCAGATAGTAGTGGCTCATCCCACGAAAACTTTTACACGGAATATCTTCCGCACGGTGGTAGACGAGGGTGCTTCGACTTGCGTTATGTTGTTAGCATGATGGAAAGCCATTGGTCAACCTGAGTTGTCTCCGTCACCTACTCTCCTCACTGCGTTCGATGGTTGTTCTTTTTGACTGTATGGCATCATTTCTTCTTTCCCTGTGCAGTTAGGGGGGAAGACTGTGTGCATCGAAGTAGAGGTAGTTGATGCCCCCATCGACTACAATCTATTGTTAGGTCATAGTTGGACTTATGCAATGCATGCGGTGGTCGCTACAGTTTTTCGAGTCTTATTGTTTCCACACGAAGGCCGGATAGTGACCATTGATTAGTTGTCCTTCTCTCGACCTGATCCAGCCTTGGGGGCATCCACGGTTCCCATGATAGATAATCCTCAAGCCGATGTCGTTAACATAGGAGTTGGTTTGTGTCCATCTTTGATGGGTACTTTCGATTACCCACCTCCTCATGGTGATGTCAATTTTATATCGACTCACCACAAGGCTGATATTTTCCATGTTTTGTTGTTCCACATGACTTACTTTGAGGATCCATGGATTCTTCCTTCCCCATCAGCCACGATGGATGAGACAGGGCACTTCAGCATGTCCATGCCCTTGTCGGCTGCTGAAGTAGCATACTCTTTAGTCCAACAAACTTCGGCTACTCCTGATCTGACTCCCGCACAAGAGTTGGATCCACCTCTTGAGCCTATCTGGGCTCATGGTTCTCTTGCTACCACCGATTCATTAGACTTAGTTTTGCCTTCTGACGAAGCTGTAATCGAGGCAATGACTAGTTCGGACAAACCTTGGGAAGATCTTCATCACAGATCATATTTCCTCCCAGATTTAAGTCGAATCGAGGCAGGAGAATTCACTATCACCATGATGGGAGATCAACCATGTCCCATTAACCTCTTAGGTACATAGGAAATTTACGCTGAGGGAAATATGGTGACTATCCCTGCCACGATACCTATCAACATCTCCCGCACCCCTGGCGTCATGGAGAATGTCTTCGTCGGAGTGGATTGCTCCCCTGAAGAGATTAAGATTTACATGGATCTTTTTAAAGAATTCCGCGACGTTTTTGTCTGGTCTTATGAGGAAATGCCAGGCATCGATCTAAAAATAGTTGAACATGAAATCACAACGTATCCTGATGCTAAGCCTGTTCGACAAAAACTTCGTCCAGTTAATCCTAGGAAAGCAGCAGCCATCAAAGCTGAGGTTGAGAAATTGCTCAAGGCTGGGTTCATTTACCCTATCCATCTGACCCAAAGGGTGTCAAACCCCGTGTCGGTCGATAAAAAACAAGGCACGATTCATGTATGTACTGATTTCCGTGATTTGAATAAGGCATGTCCAAAAGATAATTATCCAACCCCATTCATTGACCATATCATTGATGAATGCGCCGGTTGTGAGGCCTTTTCATTCATGGATGGTTTTTCAGGCTATAACCAAATCCAAATCAAACCTGAGGACCAACAAAAAATGACATTCATTTGTCCGTGGGGTACATTCGCCTATCGCAAGATGCCTTTTGGTCTCAAGAATGCTGGAGCCACTTTCCAGCAGGCCATGTCTTTTGCGTTTCACGACCTCAAACATATAGTCGAGGCCTATCTAGATGATTTAGCATCACGCTCTCGCAAGCAAAAGGATCATCCTATGCACCTCCGACTAATCTTCGAACGTTGTCGCTACTTCAGGATTTGCTTGAATCCCAACAAGTGCATCTTTTGCGTCACATCCAGATGTTTGTTAGGTTTCATAGTGTCAACCACAGGGATCATGGTCGATCCTCTTAAGGTGGAGGCAATAGTACAGTTGCCCCCCCCATGCACAATCTTACAACTGTAGAGTCTTCAAGGCAAGGCGAACTTCTTACGACGCTTCATCGCCAACTATGCCAAAATCACCAAGATCTTCATGTGTTTACTGAAGAAATATGTTCCCTTTTTCTGGGACGAAGCAGCGCAACGCTCTTTCGACACATTGAAACATGCTCTTACAACCGCACCTCTGCTATGGCCACCGAATTATAACAAGGATTTCCTATTATATCTGGTTGCCGCAGAGTCAACCATAGCATGGTTTTGTTTCAGGAAGATGATTTGTTTTCTGAATACGTGATCTATTACCTGAGCCGAGGCCTCGTAGGATTGGAACTGAATTATACCCATCTAGAAAAACTTGCGTTGGCAACAGTTCATGCTGTTCAATGGTTCCATCACTATGTTCTGTTTCACAAAACCACCATCGTTGCCATCGTGAATCTTTTCTAGTACATGTTGACATGACGTGTTATCGGCGGAAAAATCAGTATATGGATGGTCATCCTCCAAGAATTTGACTTAGACTTCATTTCAGCCAAGTCCAAGAAGTCATTGGTCTTCGCAGAACTTATTTCGAAACTTCCGGTTGAGTCAGGTGACGTTGTGCCTGAGGAATCGCCTATCCGGAGGGATATGTTTTTGATCGAATCGTCAGACCCCTGGTATGGAGATATACTTATCTATCTCCAGAATTTGAAGTGCCCCACCTCTGCTTCTCGTGATGAGCATCGATGGATACGCCATCAGGCCAAGAACTATCTCATACTCAATGATACGTTGTATCGGAGAGGTGTAGACTGTATCTTGCGTCGATGTCTCACCCATGACGAGGTTGTCATAGTGCTCAATGATTGTCATACAGGAGCTTGTGGTAGTCACTTATCTGGGTTGGCAACAGCCCAAAATATTTTACGAGCAGGTTACTTCTGGCCCACACTTATGAAAGATTGTATCGAGTCGGTCAAGAAGTGTCATCCGTGCCAAATCTTCTCACGAAAGATGAGGGAACATATCACTCCTATGTTTCCTGTCATCACAGTTGGTCCCTTCACCAAGTGGGGGATTGATTACACTACATGCAACCCCCTGTCATCTAGGGGGCACCGCTATATCATTGTAGCTGTCGACTACTTCACTAAGTGGGTCGAAGCTATGCCAATGTTTAAAGATGATGGAGAGACTGCAACTCTCTTCTTATTTAACCAGATTATAGCACAGTTCGACGTCCCGAGAGAGATTGTCATCGACCATGGCAGTCACTTTCAGAATCAAATGATGTCCGAGTTAACATCAAATCTTGGGTTACGACAAGAACATTCCTCACCTTACTATCCCCAAGCCAATGGGCAGGTGGAAGCTGTTAACAAAACTCTCAAAACGATGCTATAGTGAACTATCAACTCAGCCAAGTCAAATTGGCATTTGATGTTATACTCGACATTATGGGCTTACCGAACCTCAGTTAAGACTGCAACCGGTTTCTCACCTTTCCAACTCGTTTATGGGTTGGAGGCAGTCTTGCCCATCGAATGTCAAATTCTATCTCTGAAATTGGCAATACAATTATTGCCAAACACTTCTCCACTTGAAGAATGGTTAGTACACCTAGAACATCTTGATGAACAGCATCGCGATGCAGCCCTGGCCAACGAAGTTCATAAATATAAGGTCAAGTGTCAATATGATAGGTCCGTTCATCCTCGGGTTTTTTCTGAGGGTGACCTTGTCCTAGTTTACGACCAGGATAAGGACCCCCTGGGGGAAGGAAAGTTTAAACCCATGTGGTTCGAACCCTTCATTGTTAAGGATGTTTTAAAGAAGGACGCTTATCGTTTGGTCAATTTTGAAGGGAATGCTTTGGCGGAGCCTAGGAATGGGCTCTACCTCAAGAAGTATTACTCATAGAATGGTCACTGTAGGTAACTTTTTGTAACATATGTATAGTCTTTGTGCTATTACTTTTTTACATTTCTTTTGAAAAACATGTCATGGACGTGTCATTAATGTTATCTTTCGTCACTATGGCAGATGTCAAGTGAGTCCGAGGTGTTCATTAGGTATGCAGACAGTGCTAGTCGACACACGCGGAGGCTTGCCTCTGTGGCTTGGGTAATCTTTACACCACAGGGTCAGTTGTTATCTTCTGGAGGGATATGCTTAGGTGACACCACAAACAATGTTGTTGAGTATATCATAGTTATTGAGTTGCTTCGTGACGCTTTGTCATTGGGTATCTCTCATCTCCGAGTCTATCTATATGCTCAACTGGTTGTGTCATAGCTAAACAGAATATACCGGGTGCATGACCCAACTTTACACCGGCGATTCCTTAGGGTACATCTCTTGGAACGCAACTTTGATTATATCACATATTTTCATGTTCCTAGGAGTTTAAATCAAATCACAGATACTCTACCTAATTATATTTTAGATTGGCATCTCGCTCACATATAAAAATATCATGATCACACACATGTAAATACATTTTTGAACACATAATCCATAAGACACAAAAAAGAAATAAAAACCATATATAAACATGATAAAATCCTTAGAGTACACAGATGGGCGCAAGCGCCTCAAAAAGTGGGAACCATAATGAGTCACCGGGGCTTATGCCCTCAAAAAATATATACAATAAGGTGCTCATGGCACATAAAAAGTTTACAAGTCTGCTCAGGGCCTATGGGCCCTGTTATAATCATGAACAGCCTGACCTAAACGCCTAAACAATCGGACCCATGTCTGAGATACCCCCACAATATGAGTCTGCATGGAGGGCAGAAAGTCCTCTATCTCTGCCATGGGAACTGTGCGAGTGAGCTCGGTGAAGTTCCGCTCAATCTGCCTAAGAACCCTCTCGACCTCTCCTGCTGGGAGGTTCCCTGCTATTGCTGCTCCCCTGGCGGTGGCAGCTGCGACCTCTGGTCATGGGCGGCGCCTGTTCCGTGCATAATCGATAGGTTGCACGGGTCCCACATCTGCACACAACACAATGTTCACCCATCAAAAACTATGTTATACAAAAACATGATATATATATCAAAAAGACATAAAAATTACATAAAAAAAAAACAAAAAAAAAACTAGATAGGTGGAGACTTACCCATCTCCCCTCGCTCCTCACCAGGAGGCAATGGTATCGATGGATCTCTGGAAAAGTCAATCTCTGCATATGGGTAATCCTCAATCGCTGGGATCTGTCGTGACAGCCAGGAAAAAAAGTCATCATTGAAGGCCTTGGTGGTCCTCCCACCACCCTGTCGCAGCAGCAACGCTTCCCATCTGCACACTACAGGGAAAGTCACCAGATGTCCTCGTACTGTCAGTCGAGGACTAAAGCATGGAACTCTCTCGAAGAAAAACAAACACAGGATGGTCCCAAACCCAAAGTTCCTGTGCGTCTGTTGTCTGCAAGCTGTCAGCTGCCCTGTCATGCTTTCCAGTAGTGTGGTACTCCAGTCAAAAATTTTTGCATTCATGCACTGAATTGCACAGTTCATATGTGCGCGCGAAGCCTGGTGAACGGTCTCAAAGCCAATAATCCACCCGATAAGTGATAAAATGGTCTGGAGGGCGAGGCTGGTAATCCTACTCACAGGAACTGAGGAAGATATTCGATCGGTCCCAGCCTCACAGTACTCCTCTATCAATTCTGAGACTTTGCTCGGCCCCGCAGGAAAAGTGTGAAAGTTGACGGGTTCCCCTCTCCTCGAGAGGCCTGTCAAAAAGTAGATATCCTCGGTGGTGGGCACCAAGGATTTCCCCTCTATCATAAAGGTCTCTGCATCTAGGTGCCAGTAATCAACCAAGGCATTCAGTAGCCTGGGTTGATCGCACATAAATGGACACAAGAAAAACTTTACCAAGACACACTACGTCAGCACGGCCATAACATTCAGATCTGCATCCATTGCCTCATTGGCAGCCTCGTTCTCCCTCTCTCTCTAATGAACATACATCCTACCAAACACACAAGAGAAAAAAAAGGGGGGGGAGTTATATC
This sequence comes from Picea engelmannii, assembly GCA_009831015.1. NCBI lineage: Eukaryota > Viridiplantae > Streptophyta > Pinopsida > Pinales > Pinaceae > Picea > Picea engelmannii. Next base: position 480,049 of record ML779615.1, on the reverse strand, counting down.
TTGTACACTCAATTTTCCAGTGCGCGGGGGTAACCCGTGGGCTGTCGAGGCAACAGTCGCGGGTACCCGTGCGCATTTTTGACTCTATGCGCAGGTACCCATGGGCTGTCCCTGGACAACCTGCGTTTGGCTAGGGCCGACCTCTTGGAGGTCGACGACCACCCCCAAAACCAACTTAAAAGAAAGAAATGAAGTATTGAAATGCAAGATGAGGGAGTTTGTACTTACTTGGTCCAAGCAGAAGTCCGTTTTGTCCACTGTAGCTCCCAGAATCACGATCTTTGGCAAAGGGGGTCTTTTGGCTCAAGAGTCAATTTCCAAATTAGCAATGGTGATAATGAGCTACCAACTTCTATTTATAGACTTTTTGGCCTCTTTTTGTCACTTTTTTGGGCCCCTTTATTAGTTTCTTTATACCAAGAACCATTTTGAGTGGTTCAGGAGTGATGTGGGAGGGATTTGATCAGGTATTGGGACATTTTTCATTGAGTTTCAAAAAATAAAAAAAATATACATGGACGGTCCATAAAAAAAATTTCAAAAAAAATCAACTTGAGCATATAGGGTAGGATTTCATCCCCACTGTTGCATCTCGTTGCCTTTTTGCTCTTATGATATAGGATCGATACCATCCAGTTGTGACACAGAACCGTCATATCTGCTCTAGAAGTGTTGCAACTTGGTGGTAGAGCTTGCCAAAATATGGATGCCCTAGGTAGTTCCTGGTTGCATTATGGTGTCCATGCCGTTTCTAACAACACTGCAGGCTCGGGAGTCCATATAGTCCTTCCGGAATATGAGTTTGAGCCTCATTTGCATGGGTATTTTTCACTCTTTGTCTTAACCTTCAGACTCCCAAAACATAAGGGGTCTCCTTTTAAGCCCTTTTCAGACCCTCTAAACATGAAAATATTGCCGAGGGATCTTGTGACCTTTCACGCTCGTTAAACTGACATTTGAAGTCACGTCTGTCCGGCGGTAGTTTACCCCTTTTTCGGTCCAAACGGTCAATTGTACGAACAAAGGAATACTCTATTGAATTTCCATTCTTTAGAAGAGTCCTCAGGTATAATTTAATTCCTTTTTTGGGCCCGAGGGACTAAATTTACGAAAAAGAAACCCCCCCGGAGTCCATAGTTAAGCTCTTTTCAGACTCACTAAAATTGAAAAGATCACCGAGTGACCTTATTATTTCACACTCGTTAAACTAGTCCAGAAGAACATTCTTGAAGGAGTCCATAGTTAAGCTTTTTTCAGACTCCTTAAAAGTGAAAAAATAGCCGAGTGATCTTGTCCTTTTCACACTCGTTAAAATGGTTTTGAATTGACGTCTAGTCGGTGCTAGTTTATCCCTTTTTCGAACCGACTAGACTATTGACGAAAAAGGTACCCCAATGGAGTTTCCTTTTATGCTTTTTTCAGACTCTCTAAATATGAAAAATCACTGAGCTTCCCTTCTTTGGGCTCATTAAACTTACATCGAAGGACGTTACCATTGTGTGTTCTATCAACCGCATTTGCATCCTTTACCCATCAGCTTAGTAACAATTTGCTTTTGCATCTTAACACCTTTGGCCACTAGAGGATTTTTCCCGAGTATCATTTCCCTAGAACATCAGTCTTGTCCTTGTGCCTTGAGCTTGTATGTTTGCTATACTCGTTCCTCCACTGTAACGTAATATTCCTTTATTCTTTTCAAAATCATGAAAAAGAACAAAAAAATCAAATATACCCCAAAAAAGAGGATGGGAAAAGTATTTTCTTTATTGGCAGCATCATGAGTTGCCCTTGGATAAAGCACATCTATCCGTTTGATTCATTAGACTATGGGATGTAGTACGACCTTAGGAAGCTTTGCTCGCTATATAGATTTGTGTCCTCCACCGTTTGGTTACTCTTCCAAACATATGGAGAGTTTGTGTTGCCTCCTGCTTCGTAGACTTATGATTAACAGATATGTTGCCTGAGTCTTATCACTTGTCATGTTATTGTCCAAGGGAAGTTTGTCACTAAGCCTAAGTCGGCCCCTCTGCAATATGTCTCTTGTCTGCATACCCGGCCATCCTGAACGTCTAATCAAGTCTTTGTTCAAAATCACTGAAGCCTTCAGTCCGATCATCAAGATTATCAAGTCCATAACCGATGAGCCATCGAAGACCTCTGGGTAGTATAGTTGTACACTCATATTACACTCCTACCCGAGTTTTAGAAGATTTTGAAGTTGTTGCTCAAGCTCTGAAGTACAGCCATCAGGCCGAATCAACTTCTGGGAGATGGATACTTTCTATGTATATCTTTCTGATTTCAAGATGTAGCTCCACTGTGTATTGTTCGTGGCTACTCTTTATAGTTATTTGACATGGATCTATCGTGTATTTGATTGGTAGCCATGGTTCTGATTTATCCCGAGCATGGGTATGCTCGCCTCAGTGAGACATTTGATATTTTTTGCAGACGACACCTCCTGATTCTTAATTCCTAGGCTCACTCATTCAGCATATCAGTACAGATTGGTAAAGAATTGGTAATGTATTTCAGCCATCGGATGCTCTTCTAACCTCACACATTAAGGGGAATCTGTTATAACCCTAAATTGCACCACACATGCTTACCTGGCATCATGCCAACTTATATCCCTTCCTTGCCAAGGCCATGCTGAACAAACTCTTGAAAAACCTCTTAAATCAAGTAACCCGTGCCCTAACCCATTACTGGGCACGTTGGAATGCTGGTAGGACTTATACTGCATGCGTTGGAACGTTGGCTGGCCCACTACAGCCCGAGTTTACCTAACAAAGCACAAAAAAAGGAAAGTTTCCGACGGAACGAAAAGCTTTGGGTCAGTTAACTAGAACTCCCAGCCATGCATGGCTGAGAGTTCATCCAAAACCCTAGCTCCTTCTATCCTATAAAAGAAGGGGTAGGGGTACTATTCAAAGGAGGAAAATCATAGCGAAGAAACTCTGCCCAATTGTCGAATCCATTTTTTCCCAACCCTTTAGCCTTTCCTCAAGCTTTATGAGAATTCAAGCAAAGCAGTTGGAGGACAAAGAAGAGGAGGAGCCCAGAATCAGGATCAAGGAACGGTGGCCGATCTCTATTATCATTGTAAGTTGATTCATCTTGAGATTAATAAAGAGTACTTTTCCCATCCCAATGCATGAGTCTTATGCGTTTTATTTGATTTATGCTTAATCTCTAACCCTCTAGTAGAACAATAGCATGCATGCGTAGTATTTTGTCTTGATTGCAGGATCTTCTTTGGAAGGAGCAGAAGAAGTGAGGAGATAAAGCACAACGGAGGATCTACACCAAACGTCGATAACAAAGGTTAGTAGGTTCTTTCCATGTTTGCATGTGAAAAAGGGTTTTAGGTTTGGGGTAGAAGGTTAAAAGTAATTTCTGAAGGGTCATGATCTGCATGCAAGTTTAAGCCCTAGATTGTTAGTCCGTAGGGTATTATTTCCCAACAACAAAGGTGGGGTGTATGTGACACCACCTTTTGGCTTAGACTACTGGGATTACTTGAGGCCTATACACTTTATTTCCTAGTCGCGGTGAAACTATTAAGTGATACACTTAAACTTTAAATTTATGAACTTCTATGAATGTTTAAATGTTGTTGATGATGATGCATGTAATGCGATCTATTATGTGAATGAAAATGTTACAAATATTTGAATGATTATTTATGATGATGTATTTAATGTGACATACTGTGGGAATGAGAAATTAATGAATGTTTAGATACTATCAGAATGATGTTGGATACGATGCAATCTATTTTGGGTAAATGATAATCTTGTGAATAAGTGACGAATTTGAATTATGGGATATTATGAAATCTAATTCTAATTGGAAAACTTGATGTTAATATATCGGTACGGGGATACCAAATTCAAATGATGATAGTATGAAATTATATGATGATAATGCATAGAAATGTATGAGTTGTGTTGCAGACTAATCTACAGGTTATGGGCTATGAAATAGCCAAGAAATAATGATGATGAAAGTGGATAATGGGACCACTAATCGGGAAACAGTATGGTATGAATAATGTATGAGCCATTTATATTAATTTGGATGCATTGCTATGATATGTGGACTAGTGCATGATTTTGGTACTAACACTGCCCAAAACTGAATAAACGATGACAAAACCTCCAGCAACACGGTGCTCCTGTATGTTCCATTGTAGGGTGTTGACCCTGGTTCTGTTAGGAGGGGTGGAGGTATTTATCACCATGTATCCTCCATTGTAGGGTGTTGACCCTGGTTCTGTTAGGAGGGGTGGAGGTATTTCCCACTGTGTATCCTCCATTGTAGGGTGTTGACCCTGGTTTTGTTAGGAGGGGTGGAGGTATTTCCCACCGTGTATCCTCCATTGTAGGGTGTTGGCCCTGGTTCTGTTAGGAGGGGTGGAGGAATTTCCCACCGTGTATCGTCCATTGTAGGGTGGGCCATTGTAGGGGTGGACCCTAGATCTGATTAGGAGGGGTGGAGGCATTTCCCACCGTGTATCCTCCGAAACTTGAAGTCATGGGAGAACGGTGCTAGTCACGCTCCCCAGGTCGTTTGATGATGACTATCATTTGCCTGCTAGGGAATCTTGGTCGAGATAGTGACACTTCCACTTATGGGTTCTATTTGGAGTTAGGTCAGTATAGATGACGCTCCAAGATAGTCTAGCAGAGGATGGATAGGAATGGAGTTGGAAGTAGGTTAGGGAGGAAGGATGAGTAGTAATAGCTGAGACAATATGGAGATCTATCATGTGGTGGAATTTGATGAAGAGAAGTGTGTATATATGAATATTCATTATGATGTAACTAAACCACAGTTGTTTAAAATAAATTATTGAACCGGACAATTGTAATTAAATGATTTCTCACACAATTAATTGATTGTTGTCTTTTATAAAAGACTAGTCTTGCTGACTGGATTGAATGCATACCTAAATTATTAAAGGATGACAGTTTGGTTATTAGTACGTGCACGAGAATTGCATGTACTAGCTACACATGCATTTCTTGTACACATACACTAGTATATATGAGCTTTCTTAACTTACCTATTGATATTGTCAGTTACTGTTATGAATGTGTGAACCATGCTCTTTTCCTTTGCACTATACGATACCTTAACTTCGGGATGAAGTTTTTTGAAGGGTGGGTGTATGTAATGCCCCTAGTTGGAAAAATGTAGGAAAGTGTAAAGAAAAACTAACTAAGGGATTAATTGTGTCAATAAAGTGTTAATTAAACAATGATGATTTAATGAATTTAATTAAGTGAGTTATTAATTAAGTTAAAGGATATAATTGTGATTAACTAACTAAATATTTAATTACAAAATTACATTTAATGACCTGAGAAATAGATTTGAGAGATCATTGTTATATGATATAAAATGGTTGCGTATGCAGCTAGGGAAGGACTATGAATCCCGAGAAGATAGAATATTAATGGAAGGAGTATGGAGGGGGACGGCGGCATGTAAAGGAGTTAAGGCATGAGGCGGTGAAGGAGGGATAAGGGGGAAGGGGAGGTTTACGTGAAGGGGGACGGAGGATGGATTCTGGGAGGATTATGATTTTTCTGTGAGTCGAGAGTTTTTGGGCTGTGACATGTGATCAGATTGAGGCACGGTTTCTGGCTGTGACTTTGGACCAGTTGAGCCACCAAGTTGCTGTAGGTTTTGGGCACGGGGGCCAGGATATCCATAGATATCCTGGAGCTAGGTCATTTTCCTAGTTGGCAAGGTGGACATTAGTTTTGGGCAGTTATTCTTTGTTTGTGGCAGGATTGGACTGTGTAGCAGGTAGCAGGAGAGCAACAACAAAGCAGCAAGGAAATGGAAATTAGCATCAGAACCAGGTAACTTGTTAAGTTACGTATTTGTTTCATTCTGCCATGAAATAATTATTCATTGATAAATCTATGTTACTGAAATTGCTGTTACGAAAATCAGTATTTTGCTATGAAGTTATTGTCTCAGTTTATTGAATAAATTGCTTATGAAACTTAATGATGTTTACAACTATCTAGTTGTTACATTCAAGCTTTTAATAAAACATTCTTTTCTGAAAAGTTTTGCGATTCTTGAGAATCACTTCGGCATGAGATTGGATCATCTTCGTACCTGTAAAATCTTAGTACTAATCCTGCATGAAAATTGTGAGAGCTTTGAAAAAATATGAAATGCAGGAATGAATGTGAGAAAATCAAATTAAAAAACAAAGTACATTTTACCTGTTTCCCTTCGCGTGCAAGTTTCGTCATCTATCGTTGTTAAAGTGACTCAAGAAAAACAATTAGCGTTTAAGCATAGAAGCATGTGTTGGCATTGTTTTCAGGAATTTGTTGAAAAGTCCATTTGCAATATGGAAGTTTTATAATTTTTATGTATTTTGTGATGCTTTGATTTTTCTAATTTTGATTGTTATAGTTTGTTTTCAATTTTTTATAAAAAAATTAAATTAATGGTTTTATTATTTTTAATTGTGTTGTTTCTGTTTGTTTGTTTTTGATGGAGCTATTAAAAAAAACTCAAGAAACTAATTCTATTGATGGGAATAGTCAGTCAAATATCTTGGGTGTATAAAAACTAATTACTCAAGTTGGTTTGTGAAGTTTCACAGGGAAAAAGAAATCCAACAGTTCATGACTATGGAGGGAGACTTTACTGCAATAAACAAAATCAAGACTTTTCTTCACCATGATTTGATTAAAGATTGAAATGCCAATTTATGCACATGGTTAACTACTCTAGAAATAAGCCTCTAAAAAAAAAGTTGAACACTATTTCCCTTCCATTCAAATTTGCAACACAATCCAAGTCTATGTTAATGGATTCTGGTTAATAAGCTTATAAAATGCACCGATTTCAATCTCTTTTATTAATTTCACGTTTCCTTTTCATCTAGGTTCTTGATTCAAGCTTGAATGCACATGATTTAGCTATGCTATAATGAAAAACTATTCCCTTCCCTACTTAAATCCAAACTATACATGGCAGTGTCTCACTTTGGAAAATCAATGGCATTCATCCATATAAATACGTATTCCTCCCAAAGCCAACTATTCAATGAATACAAAAAGAAGGATCTTGTTTGTGATTTGACAACGATATTTCTTCACCACACATATGAGAAAAACATGCTGCTAGATTGATGGCCATGATTGAGGTGATCTTGACATTTTTGTATATCTGGATTCTGAGATTTAAATGTGTAGAGAATTTTAGAATAGACCATGATCTTCATATCGATTAGTTACAATGTAAGCACATCCTCTTGTGTTCGAATTCATGGTAGGATCTTCCATGTAGACTTTTTAGTTCTTTGACTTTAGAAAAGTGCCTTATTTCATGGAGGGAAGGCTGTGTTCAGTAACCGTAAGATAATTAGTTCAACAACTACACCCCCAGGTCATGCGTGGGAACATCTGGCTGGATAGACTCAAGTAAAACATGGATTTAAGAGGACTCATAGCGCCCTTTTCTCCCTACGGGATGGCACGTAACAACTTATCATTCCCCCATCCAACTGGTGTAATTCGAATTTTGGAATCAAAGAGTAATTTGCGGCTTTGAATGGGATGGTAGAAAGAGGATGATGGATGTGATTTCATGGGATTGGGATCCCAAATATCTCTCGCTGAAGTCAATTAGATTTTAATTACTTAAGTTATTACTAAAATTCCAACAGAAAATATCTTAGAGTGATCACCGATGAGAATGAGAAGGGGGTATTTACCAAAAAGAGGCAAAACAAAGCTCAGAATGATCGAAGCAGGATAGGGTTTGAAAAACAATTCTCTGCATTATCCTTCGACCTTGCATTTTGTGGATTTAGCATAGAATTGTAAGGTTTTGGGCTGCTCAGGGTGGACTTTCATCAGGAAATAAACAATGGTAGATGGTAAGAAACCAAGTGGAAAATCTGGCGGCAAGGATGATGGTAAGAAGGATGCTATGGTTGCAACAAGCACAAGCTTTGTTTTCTTCACTGGAATAGCTTTGAGCCTTGTTTTCCTTGCCATGAGCATGTGCAGTCATAGGAGTAGTTATGGTTGTTTGCGAATCGAAATTCGGAACCGAAATCTCGAGACTGCAACGTCTGTGCAACTTTGACGCTAATTATTTCCCTGGACAATGCACAAACACCATTGGGTTGTTCCTTTTTGGTTCTTTCGGTACCTTTCCACCTGTGTATCAACAAATCCAAAGCTGAGCTCCCGAGGCTTCTAGGTTTTGCGTACTTATCCTTGTAGGGTAGCTATAATGTCTTCCACATTTGATATTTTGAATGTTGATAACATGAGGAGATGAACACACTGCCACCACAACTGTAGCTGTTGTAGCAGTTGAATTTAATTGGCTATGCTAGTGCTTTGGCTCAAAGAAGATATCCGGACGAGGAGAGACACATTGAATTTCCAGGGTTTTGTTTGATTGATATATAAGCACTGTATAGTTAGGCAGTCATGGATTCAAACAAGGGACCAAGTGGAATTCAGTTGTTGTTGGCTACAAAGAAGGAGGCACAAAACATTGTTATTTATTTATTTTTATTCCTATTAAAAAAAAGAATCCTAATTTAACTTGAAGAATTTGTTTGTTTTTTTTTTTGTTTTTTTTCATTATTCTTAAATTTTTAAAGAGAAATAAAAAAAAACAATTCAAATTCCCATTAAATTAAAGAAAATAAATTTATGAGCAAATGGAGATAAATTCTTTGCGAATTAAAGATGAAATCGATTAGGCATGTTTGCAAACATTGATTTATTCATTCTTGAACAAGTTAAAGATATACGATACTTTCTGATCCTCGCGATTGCACCAAGTGCGGAGGAGAGCATACTTACTGAAAGAAAAAAAAACTAAAGATGATATGTTTTATTCCTTTGAACCTACCTACTCTACTTCTAATTGGAATTTAGAAATTGATTAAGTGTAGTCAAAGATCCAATGTAACCATAATCCCAACAGTAATAAAAATATGTTCATTGTGAATTTCGCAAACGATAATCGAAAATAGACGTAAACGTGCGAAATTGACGATTGAAATTGTAAATTAACAAAATAAAAAGAAAAATTGAATGGATCTAACCTAGTACCTACTTGAAACCATCATTCAATAATGATTTCGTAGGCATAGTTTTCACTCCTCATATCGTGTCACAACTCCTCGTTATCCTCCTTGATCTCCTGCTTGTATAACTATTCGTCCTCAGATGTGCAGAGTGCTTCGTATGTTGATTCATCGTTTGTTGTTGGAGGAGTAATTAAGCCCTCGACTACTGTCAAGATCTCCTCTTTGTGAGAAGAGGAGATTCCAAATTTTGCAAGGATCTGAGTGAGTTGTTCCAAGTTTACACTCATAGTTAAACCATATCGAAAAAGGATATTGATTAATCATCAAAGATTTAAAACTAAGACATTAAAACTATTTGTAAAAATAAAACATGAAAAACTTGAAATCCTTGCGTTACTGAGACCCTACTGTCACCAGGTTATCTGTTCTCACAGTTATCTCATTGAAAAATCATTTTAATGAAAATCAAACCAAATACTAGAAAAAAACAAAAATGAAAAACTAGTACGAAACAAGAGAAAAACAAGTGAGAAATGAGTACAAAACCAAAGATGAACAAAATCAAAAGCAAACTAGTATGAAAGAAGAAACTAATCCACAATCCAAACTTTACACTAAAAATATAAATGCAAAAGTGATAAACTAGGTAAAAACAAACTCAAAAGAAACATTTGCAGAAATGTAAATTCAACTAACTGAAGAAAAACTCACACAACCTACATGTCCCGACTCTGATGAGGATGAGCCCGTTCAGTCTCTCGAATGATGCGTAGGCTCCTCCCCACGTCTTACTTCCCTGACACCTTCGAGTTTAGGAACATGACTAAAACACACTTGCATGAAATAAAATCAATTGCACACAACTGAAAAAATAAAATCTAACTCTAACCCTTTTAACACCTCTCGGGCAACCACGCCAAAATTGTCAAGTAAAATTAATGCTTATAAATGCAACAATAAATTATCAATCTGGGAGGTTCATTATCTTACGAGGTGTAAGCACGGGAAATTCAGGGCAAGAGTATACTAGCCTATGCTAATGCCTGAAAGAAACCATTAAACTATTGTCGTTGAATGAGTAACTAAACTAATGAAAGCATGTAAAAATTAAATCCAGCCTAATCTAACATTCAAAAGGAAACACACTTAACTTGAAATGAAATAGTTAAACTATCTACCCTAGTTTTCCTTCATATATTATGCAGGAGACTCAAAGTGAATCTACGAAATCAAATTCAACTTAATCTAACTATGAAAGCAACTAAATATAAATTCAAAGGCATCAAATGCCAAATTAATCTATGAAAACAAGAAAGTGCATAAATGAAATCTAATTGAAATAAACATGAAATTATTGAAAAGTATCTATAACAAACACACAACAAATAACAAGTAAAGATAGATGAAAAACATGTGTGAGCTCACATAAACAATCTAATCTATCAACTCATAACAAAAACAATGAAAATCAATATCTTAGAATCAAAGCTCTATGAATCAAAGTTCCAATATTTTGTTCTATATTTCTAGAGAGAGGCCTCCTCCTGTTGAAATGAGGAGAGAACCCTCTTATATACATAAATGAAGATAAGAGACTCATAATTACAGATCCACTTTTCTCTCAACCTATCCCTTCAAATCCTCCACAAATATCTTGGATAAGATATTGTATCTCCGTGATCTTCTCCTTGAAGTGAGTTTGAATGATTATCTCCACATCTTAAAAGAAGATAAAATTCGAATTTGAAGCTAGGTGGTGATTTTTGACTTTGTGAAAATCTTCAAATATGCCTGTAGTCATCACAAAACTCATCCAACTTTGAGATATAATGAAAATATGTTAATTTTCTAATATTTAGTCACAAATTCTCTTAAAAATACTCAAAATAAATAATTTGGAAAATGGAAATGTAAACCCATATGTTTTTATGCAAGTGATGATAATTATGGTTTTATGGAAGAATGAAATGGAAATAAAGGCGACAAATGATATATGAAAGATGAATAAAGTGTCATATTTTTGCAACCCAATAGGTCTCAAGTGAGGATAGGGGTCAATGCAATAATGGGCTGCAATCATGACATTTTTCTTCCAAAAGTTCTAGTTTAGTACCTGAGAGAAAATGGGAAATCAACTCTTGATTTGGTTAATAAACCTGGGGAACCAACCTTATGGAAGTAAGGTTGGTTGAACACGGTAGATTTGGATCTGGATGGGGCCTTATAGAGGAATTGGGAGATGGATATTGCATAGTTAAGAATGGCATGTGTCTAACTTAATGAAAGGTTATATAAGATTGTTTGGGGGTTTAACAAGCAAGGAGGTTCGTACACTGCTAAGTTGGTTCTCCAAGATATGTTCCCATTTGAAGTCGACAAAGTGCGATGGTGGTGGAGAGATCTATGGAAGATGAAGGCTGCGTCTAATTCAAATATATTTATGTGGATTTCATTGTTTAATCGAGTTCTAACATGGGATCATTTACAAAGAAGAGGTAAAGTGGGGCCAAATTGGTGCAGTATTTGCAAGGCACATGAGGAAACAAACCTTCACCTCTTTCAACATTGTCCTTTCATTATACAAGTTTGTCATGATATTGAAGAGTCCTTGATTTTTTCCTCCTTGTGGCATGGAGATGCCATTGAGTTATGTCTTCAATCATGGTTTTCTAGGAAGGAATTGAGTAGCTTGTGAGTTGTACAATTTCTAGTTATATGGGGCATATGGACTTCAAGTAACTCTACTATTTTTGAAGGAAAACCTCACCCAACCATCCAAGTTTCAATGTGATTAATGGATCTCATTCCTCTCTTCAAATAGGTTCCCAAGAAAAATATCCCTAGGATGGTTGGTGAGGTACACATGGATAAGGCCTTCTCTTAGATCCACTTTGATGGGCACTGTCAAGGACATAATAGAATAGTGGGAATTGGGTTTACATGTTTCCTATCAAATTTCCACTACTTTCACTTTAAAGAAAACATGGGGTGAGGAACCAATAATATGGGTGAATTTGTGGCACTCTGATATTTGCTTTAATTTTCCTTAGATGGGGAATTTTTCTCAATTCAAATATTTGGTGACTCCCTTCTGGTTATCACATGGATGCTTGAACATGTGCAAGTTCAAAATATTGGACTATTGGTTGTAGTGGATTAAGTGAAGGACATAGAAACAACCTTCCCAAATATGAAATTTTCTCATATTTTTGTGAGCAAACCCAAGTGGTAGATAAAATCTCAAAGGAAGGTCTATTTTTTATGGATAATACCTATGTCCTTGTATAATTTTGTGAATGGAATTGTCCTATTAACAGAGAGGATAGGTTGGAGGCCTTTTGATGAGACTTTTTGAATTTTAATATGTAGTCTAAATTTCTCTTTTTGAGGGTTTGATGATTTCTTTGTTGTTAGTGAATAGCTTGTCAATATCATATTGTCTTTAACAATTTTTTAGTCTGTTGTCAGTGTCATATTGTCATTCAAGGCCCTTCTCTTTGGGGTACACATGATCAGTGCATTCAAAATATATATATGTTAGTGTCATAATCTATTTGGTAGTTTTTTAGAGACTTGATCAATTATATTTTCGATCTTTCAAGGCCCTCCTATTTGGGGCATACATGGTCAGTGCATTGAGCACCTTATGATTGTATTTTATTTTCTACTTGAATACAGAATACATTTTTTCCTTGGAAAAAATATATACCAAGTAGATCTTGTTTTAGGGATCATCAAGAGATATTTGTAAACATAAGGTGTAGAGGGGGTTGCCCCCTCAAATTTATTCATTCACTTTTTATCATTATCAAGGTGTAATATTACTCACTATTTCTATTTTATGATATTTTAGATATTTGGTCCATAAAATTTGGTATAAGAGTGAACACTCATCAATTCATCCCCTTAAAACAAGTCATCTTACCATTTTCACTAAAATTATTTTTGGTAATTATCATTATATAGAAATTTTATGGAGGGAAGAGTGAAGGACATTGGGTAAACATTGTAGATCTTGGTTTACTATTTTTTTGAGTTACAAGTTGTACATGTTAGGGTTTTTTTCTAGTACTCAAAATAAAATAAAAAAGTTTGTTCTAGTAAAATCGTAATGCCTAAATGTTATGAGGTATAAATTAAGCCCTACCAATGGCATTGAAAGTAATACAAACCAAAGTGTTTCAAGTCTAAATTTCAAACCTTTTAGGGAAATATTGTCAAAGAAGAAGTTTGTATAAGTTCTCTTTCCTCAAATAGGGAAAACATAGCAAGCTTTAGTAGTTCCACCATAATTTTCTCTTGTAAGATCCAAATAGCATGTGATTAGTGGAAGCCTAAAGAGACATATCGAAGACCATTATATAAAAATTCCATCAAAAAAATTATATAATTGGAGAAGTTGTAGCATTTTTAAGTTATGCTAGAAAAGAAGTCCCCAATTAGGGCTTTAAAGGGTGGGTCAACTTAAAATGATCATAAATTTTAATTGGAAGCTCAGTTTGTGGTGATTAAAAAAGGGTTACAAGGAATCAACATAGAATATATAGGTATCACTTTTGGTACAATTTGGGGACAATTTCTTGAACAAGGACCATTATCATGGGGAGAAAAAAGATTATCTTTGTAGTACCAACAAAAGTGGAAGAACCTACCAAGTGGATGAACATGATAAGAAAAATTATGGAATTTCTCATCAATATGAAGAACTATGGGCATATGATGAAACTTGGAAGGATGAATTCCTCATATGAAAGAATTCACATCTAATAAAGTACTAAGAGAAATACTTGTTTAAATGGGTGATGCATGTTAATCCCTAAGGTGTTTGGCCATTACATTTCTATTGTTATATTATTGTTGTCATTATTAGTTAGTTAGGCTCATTATTTGTAAATGTACCTTTTGTCTCCTATATATACCAAGGGAATATAGTTTTAGGTATCATCAAGATTTATTTGTAAGAATAAGGTGTAAAGGAGGATGCCTACACAAAGTGGCATTGCTATTCATTCACTTTTTATCATTCTCAATGTGTGGCATTACTCGTTCTTTCTATTTTTATGATATTTAAGTTATTTGTTCCATAACAATCAAAGGTATGGATCTTGGTGGGTTAGCTAGAGTGGTTGAGAGTTGTGTGTTGAAAGAAGGAGGTCTCAGGGTTAAGTCTATGGGATCCCTGCCTCTATGAGGGCCTCACTTGATGTCCCTGTTGGGCTAGGTTTCCCAAGTTTCAACTGATTGGTTTACTTCTTGTTACACATTATTTTTGTCACCCCTATGACAATTAATCATGTACACATATCCTTTTTCTTTAGAAGGAGCAATTTCCTTAATCACTGAAGAAGAATGAAGATAAACTTTCCCAAAGAGATGCAATTATCTTTTCCTTTGTAAAAAACTTGTAAATAAGGACCATTGCAGCTTGATCAGTATTAAGGGTGCGATGATATAGGATTGATGTAGGTTTCACCATAGTGGCCTGTGACATTGTCGCAGTTTTCTCAGTGTTAACGGTGCGACGATCGTCCATACGAAGAAAAAGAGAAGCTTATCGATGCTTCTAGAATAGAATATTAGAGGGTGAGGTGGCATCCGATCGGTTTGTATTTGAGTCACATCATTGATCTCATGGGATCATCCTAACCTCGTCACCCTATCCTTTTCATCTTATAAAAGGAGGGGAGTTCTCATGGGAAAGTTATTTTTTTTGGAAGAGCTTGGAGAATATCTTTTTTGGGTGAGCTTTTGAAATATTGTAGATGAATTCAACTAGCTTACAGCTGAAGGGATTATGATAGGCTTCTGATTTGTTTTTCAAGAGAGATTGTGAGTGACTGTCAGATCTACAGTCTCATAACTCGTTGGAGCAAAAGTGTCTGGGAAGCAAAGAACTATTGTAAGGAACCTTACAACATCAAGGAATCTAATTGTATCTTTCTTCCACATTCTTTAATACAGATATAATTTTTCTTTCCTATATGAACGTTATTTGTCCATATTGTATGATTCCTTGACAACATACATAGTTTCATATCAAATAAAATCTGTTATTATTATCTTTGTTGGCTTGTGTTTCTTTGCAGATATTTCTCTATAAGACTTACGATGGAGCTGGGATCACATTGGTGAGCTCAGTTCTACAACATTTAAAATGTATGTTTTGGATCCTCTTCTTATTTGGTAACTAATATCTAAGGAAATTTTAGTATACTGTCTTGTTTTGGTCTAGTTTCGGGGTGAAATTAGGGAGATCAGTTTGTGTCTGCACTTTAATGATTTGTCTGATAATAAAATATTTTTTTGGATAGAAAAATATTTTGTTATCGGACAAAATATTTTTTTATCAGACAAATCGGTAAGTATGGACACAGACTGACCTTCCTAGTTTCACCCCAAAACTAGAACAAAACAAAACAATATACTAAAATTTCTTTAGATTTTAGTTACCAAATAAGAAGAGGATACAAAACATACCTTTTAAATGTTGTAGACCTGACCTCGCCAATGTGATCCCAACATCTTCATAAGGCTTATGGAGAAATATCTTCAAAGAAACACAAGCCAACGAAGACAAGAATAAAAGAGTCTATTCGATATGAAACTATGTATGTGATCAAGGAATCATACAATATGGACAAATAACGTTCATATAGGAAAGACAAATTATATCTGGATTAAATATTGTGGAAGAAAGATACAACCATATGCCTTGATGTTGTCAGGTTCCTTCCAATAGTTCCTTGCTTCCCACACACTTATGTTCCAATGAATTCTAAGACTGTAGATCTAAAAGTCACTCATAATCTCTTTTGAGAAACAAATCATAAGCCTATCGTAATCCCTTCATTTGTAAGCTAGCTCACTAGAAAATTTGGGTCATTTTGCGATGGTTATTTCAACGCTATTGTGACGTTATGTCGTGGATATTGCGACAAATCTTAGATCTCCCAAAAATTGCTTCATGTGATGTGGCACGTGTGACGAGCTTGACATAATATCGCAAGAGTGACGAAAATAGGGATTTGTCACAAAAGTGACAAAGAATAAATATCGTCATCGAAACGACTAAGTAAGGAAATCGTCGAAAGAGCGACCAAGGAGGGACATCATCACAAGAGCAACTAGCATTGAAAATTGTCGCAAATGAGACAATGTAGAGATATCGTCACACGAGCAACAATTTAGAGAGATCATCGCAAGAGAAACAATAAATGGAGATCGTCGCACGCATGACAATATAGGTAGATTGTCACAAGATCGACAAGCAGAATAAAGTTTGCGACAAATCAACTATCGAAGGGATCAGCGCAAGAGTGACGAGAACAGGGTATATTGCGACGAAATTGCTATACATTTTTTTGTAATTTGTATAGAAATTTTGTCGCAATATTTATTAAGGTCATCGCTCTTGTGATGACGTATATTTATTTAAAAAAAAAATGATTTTTGAGCGAAAAATTAAAATTTGATTTTGAGCCAACTATAAAAGGATTTTTGAGAAAAAACAAATCCCAAACATCTATAACATTCATTAATAAAAATTCAGGAATAAAATGCAAATACAATATTGAACTACAATATACCCTAAGAAATACTAAACCATATAAAAAACTATAAACAGTGAAAACAATTAACAACCAAGCATTTAAAAATAGTGGTGTTTTTAAGCACAAGGAAGGAAACGTTCTCTAGTTTACAACGATTCCATTAATCATTTTGTTGTACCTATGATACTAGTGCACAAATTCTTGCTCTATTTTCACCTTTTAGATTTTTTAATCTATGTTTTGATATGAATCTGAACAACGATTTGATATTTCAAATCTGATATGAAAGACAACAATGGCAAGTGTATCATCTAGGCATCCAAATTTTATGCAATTTGTGTACTAAAGTGGATTAATGATGAAACAATAGTCCGAAAAGTTAAATATATTATTTTCTGATGTTAGTTTCCTTTCATGTTTCCTAAGACTTCTCCATTTCCTGGAGTTTCCCACAATTTGTGTTGTTTTTTGTAAGATGTCTAGCCCATGTTTCCTTCTTTGGGTGGGTTCCATTTACAATTCAAGGACACTAACAATTGCATATAAATAACAAAACGATATTTTCCACAATAAATGAAAATTTTAAATTTATATCTGCCAGGGCACATGTAGAACCAAGACATAATATTCTATTTAACTATCCAGATTATGAATCAAGAGTTACACACAAAGGAAAGGAAATCCTTTTCCAAAACTCAATACTCTTCTCAATGACAGTTCTAGAATCAATTATAGTTGTGTAGTGGATAACCTCATTGACATGACCTTCTTTACAATGTTTAAATATGACTAGATCAAAGTTAAAAATAACATTTAGGGTTTAACATGGTTCAACATATAATTAACATCCCATTATAAAAATTGGAGTGCATTGATGGGTGTCATAAATAAACAAAATTAGTGATTTTAAAGGGAGACACAACTTTTTGGTGGTATATGTACACTATATGCATGCACATAATGGGGGAAATATCCATGATAACCTCTTTTGGTCAATTTCAAGGTTTAACCAGGTCGATTCCAAAACGTTTGAGGTGATGTAATGATGGGAAGGGGCTTCAAATGAGGGTTATATATGCCAATTGTGATGTATTCATGTGTAACTACTAAAAATGGTGCTAGTGGGAAATTTTAAGGTGATAACACCCTCATCCTAAAGACTATATCCTATTGATGAATGTCACCTACAATTATACATCTGTAGGATTTGTCAACTATTTTGGGTGAAACAAGGTTCTATGATTGCACACTAAGGATATCATCCAAGTGAAGTTGTTGAATTGATAGAGTGTTGGTAAGCATGTGCAACATAAGAAAATTGTTTCCATGCTAGGAACCAATTGGTCCTAGTAGAAGGAGGTCATTGACACATCCTCTTGTGGAATTGATACATGATAGCATAGCTTGTTGGATTCACACTGAACAATAAAACCATAATTCTACTTGGATTCATTAACTTCCAAGATACATTATATCCAATTCTGAAAATGTAAGAGACTTGCACTCTAAATATGGGAATGAATTCTGAGTGAAGAGTTGTATCTTAATATTTCTTAGATCTTAGAGTCAATGAGGATAGTTTTGTAATGAAGGAAAAAGAAACCTAGGAACTAGAGATAAATCCATAGCAAGAACTTGAGCGAGTAACAAAATCCAACATTCATAGTTAGATCCATGTTCAAGAGAAACAAAAAGATGGAACATTGTTCTAGATTGGTCCTCTAATATTTTGGAGAACAAAAAGCCTCTCAATGGGGAGGCTTGATTTCAAATGGGTCTGAAAACGAGAATGATTGTAAGAATCAATACCTACAGGTGTAATTTAAAAATTAATGAAGGTTATATAATAAAGGACAATGCAAATTTTATAAATTAAATGAGACAAAGAAAGAAAAGTAAAACAAAATAAAATAGAAAAATGAAAATAGGAGAAAAAAAAGAGAGAGCAATGTGAGTTAAAAGGTTCATCTGTTGGCCTTCCCATTACCTCCAATATCTCTTATTTGTCCTTGTGACACAACTCTCAAAGGGTATTTTGGACAAAGAGGAAAGTATGCACAAAGATCCATGAGTTACATTGTAACCAAAGATTCTTAAAATGAGAATTGAGTAACCATTGAAATTTGTTTTTCCCATTTGGGTTTCTAGAGTAAACATTATGTCATTGTGTGACATCTCATTTATGTTAAATTAATGGAATATAAGTTGGATTGGAGTTTAATTAAAAGAAAAACTAGTGTCCTATACAAAAGTTACCAAAGATGAGATACTAACATGCTATGTCTCATATGCAATATGTAGAAATGATGGAGGAACTAGTGACGGAAATGGATCCACTTACTAAGATCCCTTTGGAATATTAGTAGTATGTGGTTTTAGTGTGGGATGCAAGAGGAAACAATGTTACCCTTGTGGATCCCTTTGGATTATTAGTAGATGATCCCTTTGGCATTTTAGTATTATGTGGTTTGAGAAAATTTGGTGCTAGTGAGAACTCTTGAGTAGAATCAAGCTTGCCTTGATTGTTATGTGGGACTTCATATTTCAAAGTGCAATTTTAGGAGCTGACGATTGGCACTGTTACCAGGGAAAAAGTTTGATTCCTTGGATTCAATAGATCTGGTATAGCATGGTTTTGGGAAGTCATATTTCTTTGAATCATTAGTTTCTAGTTGCTTGTATTGAGGGTGAGAGAAAGAAATGTTATGCAAGGCATTTCAAGGTCTCACATGGTAACTCCAATTATGGAGCACATCCCTTTGATTGTTATGGATAAATTTTCTCTATTCTGAGAGGATCAAGCTCTTGAATACTATAGTTTTGTGCAACACAAAAGAGATATTGATGGAGTTGGTAAGCATAATATTTAAGGATTGAAATAATATAATTGGATATAACCCTAAGAAGGGGATTCTTTGTCAAATCATTGTCAATGGACAGTTATATGAGGAGCCTCTATATGACATTTACTACCATGATTATGAATAAAAACATCATAATTTGATATTTTTCTTGGAGATGACTTTTAACATTGTGTTATGGGTATGGGAGGTCATCCTAAACACATATAATGCATATATTGGGGCTTTAGAAACCATAATAATCATTGTGATAGTGGGTTCCTTTCCTAATATTTCCATTCAAGGTTTATTTACAAGTTTTGCACTATATTCAATGTATTTTTTTTTGCTACTTGGTTCTCCTCTTTTTTTATGGAAATGCCTATAATTTCCAAGTGGAGGTATGGTGTTAGTTGGAGAAGATGATGACATATCGTGCTTTCTTTTATTATCCACAAAAGTTGCATTATTTTCTTACTTATTGTAGCTTAAGTGACATGCTATCACAACTCTCTCATTGTAGTTTATTTTTTTGACCTAATCAATGGTGGTGGGTTTCCTTTATCTTGGTATTGGTTTGCAGGCATAAGGTTTTGGCTCAAATCCTTTACATTAATATCTAAGCATGATACTAGGGTTTTAGGTCAATTCTTGTGATTTTTTTGTTTTGTTTTGAGGGTGTGTTTATCCCACACAGCTTATTGAATATATGTGGGGGATAAACTGGGTCTTTTCTCATAGACACATTGCTCCCTTACACATCATTGAAGTTTTTTTTAAGGGACAAATTAGTTGACATATGCTCAAAACTCTCTCATTGTCGTTTATTTTTTTTTATTCATTGATGGTGTTGGGTTCCCTCTATTTTAGTAGTGGTTTGTAATATGTGTGGAAAACCTTGGGAATTTACAGTAATGAATGGGATACTAATGATCCCAATATTGAAATATAAAATGGAGAATGTGAACATGTTCA
>ML779615.1:421670-433935 GCA_009831015.1 Picea engelmannii | reverse complement strand
CTAGACAAGGGGAGTTGGAATCTCTCCATATGGTCTACACAGGATTGGAAGATGAAGTCACGATTGACCGAGTGTACCTCAGGTAGTAATTGGCAGGAGCAGATGTGTACATGACAGAGCATAGATGATTGATTAAAGGAGCGTAGGTCCAAAGGATCTTTTCACAAGAAGCCTGGTTACTGAACATGGTAAAATTGCAGCAAGCAAAAATACATAGAGATCAGAGCTGATACCTTTCCCAGGTATTACAATTGAGTGCACAAAGTCAGGGAGAGCCTGAGGAGAACAGTTTAACCCTTTTCCCTTGATGTCAAAGGGGGAGAAATGAAAGACATATTGCCATCAATGCCAAAGGGGGAGATTGCTGGAAATATGGCTATAGAAGAGACGACGCAGACTGTCAAGGTTGTCATTGATGGAATGAAAGACATATTGCCATCAATGCCAAAGGGGGAGATTGTTGGAAATATGGCTATAGCAGAGACGACGCAGACTTTCAAGGTTGTCATTGATGGCAATCGGTTGGTTATGGAGCACGCACAAGAGAACTGGCAGAAGAAGCTAGATGATGACAGAGCAATATCCAAGTGGATGATGACAGAGCAATATCCAAGTGGGGATGTTGAGATTGGGTTCCACTCGACAGAAGAAGCTAGATGATGACAGAGCAATATCCAAGTGGGGACGTTGAGATTGGGTTCCACTCAGCAAATTGTTCTACAAGAGGAGACCCATTGTGTTAGGTTATCCAAGTGGGGATGTTGAGATTGGGTTCCACTCAGCAAATTGTTCTACAAGAGGAGCCCCCATTACGTTAGGTTATCCAAGTGCCCATCGCGTTAGGTTATTCAGAAAAAAGGAGGGAATAAACCCATTTGAAATGTTTCAAGAAAAATAGGGAATAAAACCATTTGAAACGTTTGCATAAACAGAGGCAATGGCGAAGATAGATGCGACCCAATTGGCATTCTAGTTCAGCCTTCGCCCATGGGGATCTTTGCTGATAAAACCAAGAAGGATACGTCTATTGTAGGTTGGCTCTCCCTTAGCCACGGCCATGACTAGCAACAACAATTACCAATCGTTTTTTTTAAGAAATGGATGAATGATGCCATTCACAATGCGATTGGTGTGGCCAACATCAAATCAGAGCTTAACATTGCTAAATCCAGAGTTTTGTGGGGGTCCTTCATCTGCTTTGACAAGTCTGGAATATTTTGCCAGTTGGGTTTCTCTAATCACTCTGGACGGTGGAAGGACTTTCAGTCTAAAATTAGACTGGATGTTAAGACAGAAAGAACACAGCGTTGGTTGATGTGGCATGCGTAGAGGAGGCATGCAAAGAGCCATTTCAGAAAATCAGGGAGAATGCTGGCATGCGAAAAGCAAAAGAAAGAATGAAAAAAAGGGAAACTGCAGTTGGAGTTGAGAAAAGAAAGGAAAACCTCTGCATGTGGAAAAGAATATAATGCGTTGAGACAGAGATTGGAGGTGTTGTTGAAGTGAGAGAGAGAGAGAGCTCTGAATTTTGATAAAAGGAAGAGGAGAATCTGAGTGATAGGAGAGGAAGCTGAGAATGGGTTGCAGAGGACAGTGAAGCAGAGCAGCAGATTAGAGACAATGAAGAAGGCAGAGTAGATCAGCAGGAAGGAATCTGAAGTTTGGTGCCTTCACTCAGTTGGTGCTGAAGTAAAAAGGAAGTCGGTGCTTCCACCCAGTGGGTGCTAGGATTCGGTGGGATTTGGTGCTCTGAGCCAGTTGGTGCTGGCAATCAGAGGTTGTAGCCTCTATGAGTTGGTTCTCATAAAAGATGAGATGTAACGCAGTTGGAGCTTGCTTAACATCCTAAGAAGACGAGGTTTTTTCCCTGGTTGGGTTTCCTCTTGAAAAATCTGTGTCTCATACTTGTGAGTGAATGCTGTGTGTGATTTCTATTCTTTATGTTATCTGCTTTATGTTCATAACTCTGAATTTCACAGTAAAGACTCACTGCCACTAAGATTAATGATTCAAAGTTAAAACAAGAGAAATTGTTAATAATCTACACTAACTGATTCACCCCCCCCCCCTCTCAGTTAGTTCATACCTGTAACACCCTACCTATAGAGAATACTGTGAACATCTCGCACTCCAAGTATAGGGTTTCCTGTGGAATCAGGGTTTCTCGCACCCTACAATACATGTATCCTACGAACTCATCTCAAAAATATGTTTTGTAGAAGAAGACAACAGTCACTTTTCTTAAGAAAAAGGTCCTTATGAGAGCCTGAACACATAACTATAGAGACATCACCAGAGTGACCAAAATAATGTGTAACAACAGACTTGATGGGGAAACAAATTTTGGTGCTTGGAAGGAGAGGATGATCTTGCTTTTGCAAGAAAATGAGTTGTGGGACATTGTGGAAAATACTGCAACTCATCCTGTTGTGGTACCTACTGATGCTACTCTTCTTGAAGCTTACACTAAGAAGAGTATCAAGTCTAAGAGGATTATTCATGATGCCATCAAGGACCATTTGATTCCTCACTTGACGAGGAAAACAAATGCCTATGAGATGTGGGAGTCTTTGACTAAATTGTACCAGAGTACTAGTGAGAATAGGAAAATGGTTTTGAGGGAAAAAATAAAGAGCATAAAAATGACCAAGGCTAAAAATGTGGTCACATACCTTACTATATTGACAAAGGTGAGGGATGAGCTTGGAGATGTGGGGGAGGCCATAGTTGAAAATGAGCTTGTGAGAACAACATTGAATGGAGTTTCCAAACAATAGGTTGATTTTGTGGAGGGCATTGTTTCTAGGGAGAAGCTTCCCAATTGGGAACGTCTTTGGGATGAATTTGTTCAGGAGGAGACCCAAAGAGTTTATGCACATGGCATTTCATCTACAGGTCATGAGGAGGAGAATGTGTCTCTTGATACCACTAGCAAGAAGAAGTTCAAAAAGGGTCCAAAGGGAGGAAACAAGCCCAGGGGTGAAGGAAAGAAAGACATGAGAAAAGTCAAGTGCTTTCATGCCATAAGTTTGGGCACTGTGCAAGTCAGTGTCCTAACAAGAAGAAGAAACAAAAAAAAACTTCAACAATGGTGGAAGATTTTTCCACCAAGTTTAACAAGTAATTTTCCTTGGTTGTGTGTCTATCCATGAGGACCACTCATTCAGATACTTGGTATATTGATAGTGGCGCCTCTCACCATATGACAAGGGTTCGTGACCACTTGACATACCTAACATAGATTGGGGATGTTGAGGTAGTGATTGGAGATGACTGGGAGGTCAAGGCAGTTGGTTGTGGGACTATAACATTTCAGATGGATTCTTTTCCTCCCATGTCTTTAACAAAGGTTCTATATGTTTTGGGCTTGAAGAAGAACTTAGTGTCAGTTTCTACTATTGAGGAGAGGGTCTATGAGGTCTTGTTCCATGATGGGAAGGTGTTCCTTTACCCAAAGGGGTCTAGTATCACTTCAACCAAAGTGTTTGGGACTAGACATGAGAAGTTGTACAAGCTTATGTTCCAGCTAGTGAGAGCATTGATTCATACTACTAGAAACAACAATGACTTATGTGAGCTATGGCACATGAGGATGGCACATTTTCACCATAAGGATTTGAGGGTTCTAAGGGAGATGCTGACAGGAGTTCCATATTTCAGTTCAGAGCACCATGAGTTGTGCAAGGGGTGTGCTTTGGGAAAGTACACCAAGATTGCTTTTCTGAGCAGTGACAGTAGAGCAGCAGGGATTCTTGATATTATACATTCATATGTATGTGGTCCGATGTATTTGGAATCGTTGAATGGTTTTCTATACTATGTTGTATTCATTGATGACTTCTCACTGAAGTCTTGGATTTTCTTCATGAAGAACAAAGGACAGGTCTTCAGTCGGTTCCAAGAGTTAAAATCTCTTGTGGAGAACCAGACAGGGAAGAAAATCATAGTTCTAAGGATGGACAATGGGGGTGAGTATACCTCCAAGGATTTCATGGACTTCTGTGTAAGAGAGGGCATCATAAGAGAGTTGAATGTTCCTTACAACCCACAACAGAATGGGGTTGTAGAGAGGAAGAACATGGCCATTGTTGGGGTTGCAAGAGCCATGCTACATGATCAGGGGCTACCACTATTTCTATGGGCCAAGGCATGCTACACTGTAGGTTATCTGCAGAACATGAGTCCCCACAAGGCTGTAGGGAGCATGACACCTGAGGAGGCTTTTTTTGGGAAAAAGCATGAGATGGGGCACCTTCGTATTTTTGGGTGCATCACATATTCACATGTACCTTCTAATAAGAGGACAAAGTTGGATCCCATGACAAAGAGAGGGATCTTTGTTGGGTAGAGTGAGAATTCAAAGTCTTTCCGTATATACCTTCCTTCCTTGAGGAAGATTGTCTTGAGGAGGGATGTCAGATTTGAGGAGGACGAAGCCTTTAGGAAGTATAGAGGGACAGAGAAGGGTGAACAATCTTCACATCATATTCAGGTGAGTCCGCAATAGAATACAGTGACATAGAGTTCAAGCCCACCAGTTTCAGTGTCGACAGGTTCACAGGTGGCAGGGCCACAAGATTCAGGTTTGCAGGCTACTAGTCCACAAGTATCAGGATCAGGTACTCTAGATTCTACTTCAGGATCATTATCTTCAAGAGATGGGGTTGATAAGGGAGATTCCCCTCCACGGGACATTACTTCAGAGAGGAGGAAGCCCAAGTAGCTTCAAGACACTTTGAAGGAGGCACATGGTTCAATGGAGAATCCCAGACAGGCAGTGAGGGAGAGTAAACCTCCTGAGAGGTTTTGTACCTACATCACGATGATGAGAAGTATTCAGGAGTCTAATCCTTCCAATTTTGAGGAGGCTACTGGTAGACAGGTGTGGAGAGATTCCATGATGGAAGAGTACAATTCCATCATGAAGAACGATGCCTGGGAAGTTGTTCCTAGACTTGAGGGGAAGTCAGTGGTGACTTCCAGGTGGCTCTATAAACTAAAGCATGCTGCAAATGGTAGCATTGAGAAGTACAAAGATTTCTTTGTGGCTCAAGGTTTTTCATAGGTTGAGGGAGTTGACTATGATGAGACCTTTGTGTCAGTTTCTAGATACACTTCGATTAGGGCAGTGATCTCCATTGCAACAAAGATGGGTTGGAAGATCTACCAGATGGATGTGAAGACCGCATTTCTGAATGGTCTTATTCAGGAGGAGGTGTACATTGAGTAGCCATTGGGCTTTGAGGTGCATGGGAGAGAATCTCATGTGTGTATACTGGAGAAGGAATTGTATGTGTTAGCACAAGAATTTGCAACTAGAAGAGGGCCTGCCTCTCCATAAGGAAGCTTAAAAAACCTTTATAGGTAGAACAAAGAAGCTACAATTCTCCTCATCTCCTTCAGTAGACAACATCAAGGTAAGAAATCCTTTCACAAGATCATCATCTCTTAAAGAGGCTGTTGAAGATCAGTCCCTAACAAAAGTCTCTATCCTACAGAAGAAGAAAGATAAGGGCCAAGGCATTGAAAAGCTTCTGTCCCTTTTTGCAAATATAAACAATTGATGAAACACTACCTCTGCCACCTATATAGGCTTCTAAGTTCTTACTGTTCATAGTTTTGGGTTTTTTACAAATAATTAATTCCATCAGTAGTAATAAGTGCATACATTCCATAACGCTATGGTGTTATGGATTAGTCTATTTTTTATGTTCCACCGGTTTGCTACCTACAATGTTGTTGAATCACCTAAAGCTAATGGTGTTGCTACTACTTGAGGTTGCTACCCATTTTTCACATGTCCAAGTGAAGGTGCTGCGTATTTTGATGGATCTACCTAAATTTGTATAGAACACATAGGTCGGCACTACCTAAATTCGTTACCAAAATTCTGGTAGAAACTGAATTCTGCAGAGTTTTACAAGGACGCTTCTACCTGTTTTGAGTGACAAACTTAAAACTTCTATTGTGAACAATTGAGAAGTTGTTTTTCAAAAATGGAGGAATTTTTTGTTCATCACATAACAGCTAACAAAAACCTCTCTCCGTTTTTCAAAATGTGTTATGGCTAGATAGATATTTGACATAGAAGTGGTGTTACGGAATGTGTTGCTGAAAATTTGTTTTAAGACTATTGAACTGACATTTTTGACCAGTTGAGTTCCAGAAGGATTTTCGGGTGCACTAAGACAAATTTTCAAAATATTAAGGAGTTTATTGTCAATAACGGTCCGATGAACATTAACCGCTTTCATTTTTCACACAAGTGTGATGAATTGGGAGATTCGAAAGAGTCTTTGAGCCCTATGTTTTTAGTTTTCGTGATTTCCTGTTTGAGACATGTTTTTGTGACACCTGTTGCGGCCAGTTGGAGATGAATTTAAAGAAACTGAGAGAGGTTTTTCTTCATAATGAGTTTATCTACAACAAACATTAACATATTTTACACATTTGTTATGGTTTGATAATTACAAGTGGCATTTGGAAGCCTAGTTTAAGAAATTCGCCTCCTGAAAAGAAGGTAATTAGTTAAAACGTGTCATTTTCTATTTGTAGTTGTTTCTATTTTGGGAAAGGGGTTGGAGTTTGAATAGGTGACCTGGAAAGGACCTATATGGATAGATATTCATTGTATAAGAGGGTAGGGGGGTTGGATTCATGAGCCAAGAGAGGCTTGAGAGAGTAGGAGTAGTTTTAGTTTATCATTTGTAAGCCCGAGGGCCTGTTTGTTATGAAATTTTCTGCCATTAAAGATTCATGAGAGCTGTTATCATATTGTATTATTTGTTTTCACACTTCTTTGTTATCTTCTTTCTTGAGCATATTGTAGGTTTTGAGTATCATAGCTGCCATTGATTGATGGATTCATGAACAACAAAGGATCTGTTGTAGCTTGCCCATTAAATCATTGTTCATTGTTTAAGAAAATATTTATCTATTGCAGAAAGGATCTCTGTTAAATGTGTGTTATTCATTTCGTCATATTCACCATGCTTCTACTCATCATTATATATCTCTTTGTCTGATATAAATTTTGATTTCCTTTGATCCGTAGGATTTTATGACTCCATGCCCAAATGGAATGCCTCTACAGACTTTTTGTTGCCCTCTCCCTTTATTTCTCATCTTGTTGATCCAACTATTCAAACCATTTTAACCCATTTACATTTCTATGTTACCAAGATTACTCTCATTTGTAGTCTGGGAGTGACTCTTGGAGTGATAATAGTATGGGCTGAAACAAGATCCCTGAGCTTGGTATTCGAGGATAGATGCCTATTTGTAGCAGTTAGGTTTTGAGAAGAGTGAGGCGAATCCCAACCTATACTACATTATGGTTGGAGAGGATCCTCTCATTCTTCTACTATATGTGGATGATATTTTCATTACAGGGGTAGAGAGACTCATCAACATCTACAAGGAGAGCCTTGTTTCAAAGTTCAAGATGATTGATATCGGATTGATGCATTACTTTTTGGGATTGGAGGTTTGCCAGGAGTCTGGACACATCTTCCTAGGACAGGGGAAGTATATGTGTGACATTCTGAACAGATTTTAGATGGAGAATTATAGGCCCAGGACCACTCCCATGATTACCAACTGGAAGAAGCTTCATGCTTCTAGTCACAGTTGGTGGATTCCACCTTATATCATCAGTTGATCGAGTCATTGATGTATTTGGTCAATACCAGGCCAGATATTTGTTTTTTTGTCAACACTCTCAGTCAGTTCATGGTGGAGCCTAGGAGAGTGTATTAGGTGGTAGCAAAACATGTGCTCACGTATCTTTGTGGTATGGTAGATTATGGTCTGGACTATCATATATGAGATGGAGTTCATTTGGTTGGCTATGCAGATTCATATTGGGCAGGATGTGTCAGTGACAGGAAAATTACTTCAGGGTGTTGTTTCGGATTGGGCTCAACAATTGTGTCATGGTTTAGTCGGAAGCAAAAGTCAGCGGATTTGAGTTCTGTAGAGGCTAAGTATATGGAATCTAGTCAGGCGAGTTGTGAGGCCCTTTGGCTTTGCAAGTTGCTAGTGGGATTGTTCGGTGTGCAGTTGAGGCCTACTGTGATTTACTGTGATGATCAGACTTGCATTAAACTCTTGGAGAATCTAGTTTTTCATGACTGGTCTAAGAATATAAAGATTTGTTATCACTTCATACGTGACTATGTTCAGAGAGGAGTTGTGGAGCTACAGTACATATCTATAGAGGAGAAGGTTGTAGAAATACTCACCAAAGCATTAGGCAAAGGCAAGTTTCTATTTTTCAGGGACAATCTTGGAGTGGTGAGTAACACTTTCCTCGGTAAGAGGGAGTGTTTAAATTTTAATTAAACATTACCTAGGCAAGTGTTTCTCATCCCTAGGCATCTAAGGTGTGAGAAAGTGCCTAATGTGGGCCTTAGTCATTTAATTTGTGAGATGCAAATTAAAAGGTGAATTTATGACTTTAGTGAGGGTGAGTGAAGAGACACTCAATCTCATCCACTCATCTAATCCAATCTCAACCATTGGATTAAGAAACTCCTCACCTACCTCATGAGGTCGATTAGGGTAGGAGGGAACACCATAGCTAGGGTTGTTGTTCATTCATTTTTAGAGAGAAAGAGAAGGAGAGAGGTCGAGCTTGAGCAAGAAGGAGAAGTTGTAGGAGTAAAGGAACGATTCCCAAGACATCCAAGTAGCACAAAAATCAAGGAAGGTACTGCTGAGTAAGAGGGTCATACAGTACAGATTACTTGAAGTCTGTACAACTAGTTTTTGTGCACATTTTTCGAGGAAGGAGGAACAACAGTCTTATGGAGGTCGTATAGTACGGATTTTATAGTCTTTATAGAAGCAAAAGAAGAGAAGTTCGTACAACAAGGTACAACATGCATTTCAAGAAGTGTGGCATGAATTTTGAGGTGTATTTATTGCATAGAAAGAGGTACAACAAACCTAGAAAAAGGAGGCACAGATTTCAAGGAGTTCCATACAACATTTAATGTTGTAGCAGCCATACAGTCATACGGATTTCTGGAACCGTTTTCAAGGAGTAGTATGTACAACATTTAATGCTGGGACAACCATACACAGTACAGATTTCTAGTTCAGATTTCGAGGAGCGGCATTCTAGAATTTTTCAGAAGGAGATAAGCACAATTTTTTCTAAGATAAGTTTGTAATTTTTGCTGAAGATTAGACTGTTGTAAAAGAAAATTCTCTGAAGCTCAGAAATAATAAAAATCCCTCTCTCACTAGTTTTCCCCTTGTGGGTTTTTCCAGGGTCGTTGTTAGACCGAAAATCTCTATGTCAATATTTTATGAGTTTGATATGCTACTGATATTTTATTTTTGCATTATAAACAATGTTCAAA
Organism: Picea engelmannii; assembly: GCA_009831015.1. NCBI lineage: Eukaryota > Viridiplantae > Streptophyta > Pinopsida > Pinales > Pinaceae > Picea > Picea engelmannii. The sequence continues at coordinate 424,567 of ML779615.1, read as the reverse complement.
ATCCTCATGTTTCAGTTCTGAAATTATTTTTCTGCTGAGTTTTATTTGCTGTAATAAAACTGGGTTTGGGCATTAAACATTAGCTGAAAAATCAGCGAGACTGAAACTGGGTTGGGGTCTGAAATTTTACAGAAAAATGATTGTTTATATCATGAACCTCTATATGTATTAACATGACCATGAGAGGATTAAAGTAGAAATATATGAAGAAAGTCTTGAAACCTTGAATAACCATCCACATATTGTAGACATGAATATTGAGATGATGCACATTGTAACATTGAAGTTTCATATCTTAACAAGACCTTTACAATGGTACAAATATGACACAAAATAAATTTTGGGTTCAACGGTTATGGTGAAAATACTAAAATATGTGTTTCAAAAGTTGCAAAAAGATGCATGTTGCATGTCACACAAAGTTCAAAGTTCACATATCACATGTCGCACCAAGTTCAAGTTTTGCATGTCACATATCAAACCAAGTTCAAAGTTAACAAGTCAGACAAATTTCAAAGTTCATGTGCATGGAACAAATGCTTTTTGCATGTTTCATATCACATGTCGCAACATTTTCAAAGATGGATGTCGCATGTAACAAGATTTTGAAAAATGCATGTCACAAGTTGTAATATTTTTCAAGTTCTTTTTACAGCTTCCAAAAACTTATTATTGCATCTTCCCCAAAATTTATTTTTGCATGTTGCACCAAGTTTAAATTTTGCACATTGCTTGGAAAATATGCTTGCCACATGTCACATGTCACAAGACTTTCAAAGTTGCATATATCATGTCACAAGATTTTGGAAGTTGCATATTGCATATCCAAGTTATATTTGTTTCCTAGACTCCATAGCACAAGCACAAGGCACTAGGTCTTGCTTGGATTCTCATGTTATATATTAAAATACAAAGAGATTGTCATTCTTAAAAGACAGAGAGATACAAGTTTGGAACTCCTGAAACCAACAAACAAACAAGCATGTAAAATTTAAATCCAAACTTGAACAATTCAATCTCTTAAATTTCACATTTGCCAATGCCTTCAAATCGCTAGGATGATATCCATGGAGCCACAAATTGATGCAGAAATTGTATGTCAAGGCCAATAGAACCAATAGAACCAAGGAGTATTGAATCAATATATACCAAGTCTAAGAGAAGCTGAAATTATCATTAAGTGTATAACAAAATTAGATTCACAGATATATACAAGCCATAGAAATATCCTTGCGTATATTATCAGATGAAAAAGTACCGATAATGTCAATGCATCATTACATGTTCAGCTATATAATGTACATCTAATTGTCTTATAAAATTATTACACATCACCAAAAAAATTTAGTCTTCTTTTGTGTTTTCTAGGTCTTAAATAATTCAACCATCTCCATGTCTTCGTTTACTGGGTTCTCTTTAGCAGTTGATGTTGTTTCATTCCTCTCATGATGAGTACGTCTGGTATCATACCCATGGTGTGGGTGCTGATGTGAGGGGCCATCACCTACGAAAACAAAAAATATTAAATTTATATGGCCAATTTTTAAATATCATTGAAGTAGTTCATTAATATTAAAAAAAAACTCTGTAATGTAATTATTTACCTGGTCCTATAGTCGACACCATTGGAATGGATATCGGCCTGTTCACCTGATATTTAGGTTGAGGAGGATCAACTATGACATTATATGCCATCGAAACGTCAAAATTTATAAGTACAAAATTTATAAGTACAGAATCATTAAGTATATGATTAATATACAACCATTTTACCGTCGTGGGCCTTAGTCACAGGAACATCTTGGGGTTGCACCCCACTGGGATGGGGTAGCTAGGGAGCACCATGATCTTCTGGATGCATTGCACTATCAACGCTATGTTGTCTAGTACTAATGGTTTCATTGATAGTGTTTCTCCCCCGGTTAAAACAATGTAAGACATTAAATTATGGATGATACCAAACATTTACGTATTTTATAAGTAATGAAAGGTTAATGTGGACTAATTTTTATTTACCTTATCCCACAAACTAGATCTTGGCGTCTGCCCCATGCTTTTCCTATGATAAACCACAACTTTATAACCGTACTTGTAACCAAGTTGGAGGTCTTCCTTCATGGTTTTAGTTGCAAAGTCGTCGCCTTGCATTGCATAAGGGTATGGTTTTTTAATGTTTTTGGCTGCAATTACTTGGAAGTTGTAAGGCGATACAAATAATATTCTTAATATGTTTGGGTACTTATGATTCGTGACTGTAACCTAGAGTAGTCACCCTGGCCTAGCTTGTGTTGGCCATGTTTGGAAATCCTTGCTTTGGTTTCCTTCAAAGTGTCAGGCAACCTATCATCAAAATTTTCAAGTAGATGGAGAGAGCCGGAGCAATGCGGTCGCGGCTAGGGTCTAAACCCTAGCCGCCCTCGGCCTGGTTCTGTTAGCAGGGACACGAATCCAGGTCCTCGGTCGGCTTACACGCGAAGACCCTCGCCTTACACGCGATCTAGTTTGCAGGGGCGAGGATTACAGGCCCAAGGCCGGTATTGCACGCGTTCTGGTTTGCAGGGGCGCACCTTCGTGTGGAGTAGCGACCAGGAGAACACAGGGCTGCGGTTCCCTCTTGCATGCGGGTTTGGCATGCGTTTTGCTTCTGTGTTGGAGGCCGCCGTCTACTCCAATGGCCCCAGTCCCGTCCGCCGAGATGGAAAAAGACTCTGTGGAAGCTTTCAAATCTTTAGCCCGCTCAGCAGGACCTAAACCCAAGCCTTCTCTTTCGTCCAAGTTTGTGAAGAAGATGGAGGAGATCCCTTCTCTGGAGCTGGATCCAGAGGAACCTTGCAAGCTTGCCCTTCTCCTAGCAGAGAATGCCCTCATCGGAAAGTTCACGGGGCTATGGCCAAGCC
>ML779615.1:401733-421252 GCA_009831015.1 Picea engelmannii | reverse complement strand
CTTTTAAGTGCCTCCGGTGCCATGCTTACGGTCATTTCGCAAGAAGCTGTCCCAAAACCTCCGAGGAGCCGGGACCAGTCAAAGATGATGATTTTCAGCCAGTAACTAACCGCCGAAGGCAGCCAAGGTGAAAGGATCCGTTATCCCAGGCCCCAAAGGTCACCCATACGGCAGAGGCAACTCTAGAAACTAAAAACATCTTTGATGCGCTGAAGGAGGACGAAGCCCTGGACCCAGAAACAGCAGCAGTTAAGGATGATCCCCCGACAGATGAAAGCCCTTCGGATCTCGCCCCCCCAGAAACAACGGCAACAAAAGACACTCGGGTTTCAGCTCCGGAACCTCCTGCCTCAGCAGGCCTAGATGTTTCAGTCTCGGTGGAAACTTCTGAACCGGAAGACAATTCAGCTCCGTCCCCACCCCTTACCCGAGGGCGAAAGACCAATAAAGTGCGCAGAGAAAAGGAGGCGGCCTCCAACATTTCTTTAGGTTCTCAGAAAAAGCTGGACCCCTACATTAAAGGGAAATTTTCATCCCCCTCGGTTTAATGCTTTGCTTCTGTCTTCTATTATGCTCACAATTTGTGAGAATTTACTCATGTAGGCAATCTTTGCCATTTTCTCGAATTAGTTCAAGAAGCAAATGGGATGGGTTTCCCAAGACATTCACAAGGAGGTTGGCAGCACTGTTAGAGGTCACCAACCTCCTTCAGATATGTAACTTTCTGTTCCAAGCTTGCGAGCAAGCCGATTAATACAACATAACCGTTCTAGTTAAAAAAAAAAATAAAAAATTTCAAGTATGTTATATATAACCACACTTTTATTTACATCTAAAGAAAATTAAAGCTGGTATTGAAATCAAAATATTGTAATTTACCTTGGTGTACCAGTTATTTTTTCTTCTGATTTTTTCAAAATTTTCTCTTTTGCATCATCAATGATCACCTTCCACTCCCTCTCTGGAATTGAGGGAGGATGCTCATACTTGGTATTTCCTTCCAAGCTTCGTTTATAAACATCCCGCGTATATTTTAAATATTCGCTTGTTGCAGAGGTGACCATTTTTTTATTGAATGTGTCTACTCCAAAGAGGCCTTCAAGATAATCCATAAGTTCCTTTTTGAGGTTGGAATTCTGGAAATTCCACCTCATGCGTAAGGTTTCCCCAAAAATTAGCAAGGCCTTGCTCTCTAGATGCCTATAAAAATGGTCATTTCCTACAAACAAAAAGATATGATCATTAATTTAAAATTAATAATCTAGATGATTTGTGTATGCGATGGACAACATTAAATGATTAAAATATGAATGTGTCTACTCCAAAGAGGCCTTCAAGATAATCCATAAGTTCCTTTTTGAGGTTGGAATTCTGGAAATTCCACCTCATGCGTAAGCTTGCACCAAAAATCAGCAAGGCCTTGCTCTCTAGGTGCCTATAAAAATGGCCATTTCATACAAACAAAAGGACATGATCATTAATTTAAAATTAATAATCTAGATGATTTGTGTATGAGATGGACAACATTAAATAATTAAAATATGAATTAAAACTACTTGGGAGTCTTAATTATTTTAATGGAAGTCCATTATCATAGACCAAAAATGCGCACGGAAGGGTCCTCATGCTTGTCACACGTCTAGCTCCAAAAAATTCAACCATGTCAACCACATCACCAGCCTCATCTCTCCTACCATCTCTAGACTCTAACCGATGTCTGGATGTATGGCGGTGCGTGTCATGGCTCCTATCTAAATTAGGTGTGGAAGATGGAGAAGTAAATAGTACTCTAGAAGCTAGATGACCACCCGCATTAGGACTTTGTGGCATCTTTGTAGCGCCACTACTACCAACACCGGGCTCAACAGGCTCCAAAAATCTCTTTATAAAAAAGAAAATGTTTTTTTGTGCGATAATGTAAAAGTTAAAGAACAAAGTTTCATAATTGAACATATGAGTACATTAGAAAAAAAACAATTTAAATTATGGTTATTACCTTATATGTGTTAAGTTGTGACATAAGGAGATTAATCTTTGCTAGGATGTCGAGAATTTGATCTGGACGATCTAATAAGCTAGCAAGTTCCTTGTTCACTTTAATGATATTTTCTTTTATTAATACCATTGGATCAAGGGATGAATACAACCCCTCCTTATTGGCAGAATCATGATCAAAATGGTTTTTCAACTACATATAATTTCAACAAAAACAATGTTATTTCAGTAAAATTATATAAGCAAATAATAAAATTCACATAAAATTCACATAAAATGAAAGTGGAAATTGATAATCATTTACATGTTCTATGGTTGGCCCTTTTCCATGATCATACTGCCACATTATAATACAATTAGAACCCCCAAATATTTAAAAATTTGTTAACAATAACAAAAAAAATGATTTCCACCCAAATAAAATCAACCTCAATAATCAAGCTCCCACATTATTATAAAATTGGGACCGTGAAATATTTAAAACAATGTTAAAGATAATAAAAAAATATAATGCAATAAGTAGAGGTTTCTTAAAGAGGCGTTGCATAAGTACCCGCACACTATTAGTCGATGTTTCTATTTGATCCAAATGGCAATCCACTAATAACTCTTCCCCGAGAGATTTCATTTTTATTGCACATAGGACTACCCGATTCTCTTCACGTCCCTCATATATGAAATATGGTTGCTTGTTTGTTGTCCTGGGTCATGTGTTGTTTATAATCCCTGTGATATTGCTGGAATCTTTAGGCCTTCCATCAATATAGATAGTCGCTCCCTTATTTTTATCCTTGTTTATTAGTTGTATATAATTTGCGACGAGTGCATATCTCTACATACTTCGCATGTAATGGACCAACTGCATCCAATCGTTATAATTGTAACACGGTCCGACATAGTCCATCAATTCAGTTACTGTATTTTATTTTACAATTATTCCATCCATGGAAAATAGCCCCATGCCATGCAGGGAGGATCGTGCAATGCGATATGTCGTATTGTTGACAATGAAGTCAACATCTATAGGTGGTGGTTCCTTAGGTACCCATTGTTTCACCAAATGCTTATACCTGAGTGTCACCTCTATGTCTCCTATGATCTCATCATCATAAGAGCATGATCCTCCTTTGGAAAGAAAAAGTTTCATGCATCTACAAAAGTTTCTTATGAATTTTTCACCCATGGTCCTTTTTTTCTTATCATATCTACTATATGAAGTCACATTTCCCTCTATTTGTCCTAATATTTCCTCACTCAATGAAGAAATATCTAATAGGTACCTGTTTGGTTGTACCTTCAGTTGCATGTGCACATGTTGTTAGTGACTATTCCATCATCATCCTAGTTCCAGTTTATGAACTTTTTTTTCTATATTCAAAGTTCTAAATAAAAAATTTATATCTTTAGTTTTGGATGCACAATTAGACTAGGGTGAAATTACCAATACTAGTAGGGGCACTCATGCATGCAGTGGATTCCAAAATTAGTGAAGGGTATGAATCTCTAGGTGGGTGCACCTTAATTTGACTCACTTATCCATGCAAGCAATATGCACTATGATTAGATTTCACACTATGGAATGGTGGTCAACCACCTAATGTAATTTGATATCCCTATTGATTTTGGACATATTAATGTGATAACACTAAGGACATGATAATTTTATCATATGGATCTAAGAAAACAAATAGTAGTAAGTTTGTTGTTTGTTGGATTTGTGCAAATTAGAATTATTATAAGAAATATCCATTGAAGATGAGGGTCAATGCTATGGAGTAAGAAATCCAACCATCAGTTGGTGTTTTGAAAATATTGGGTGCTTTAGTTGGCAATATGTCTAAGGAAAGCCAAGAGTAGAACTATACAAATATTAGTTTTGTTCAAGACAAGAGTAGAACTATACAAATATTAGTTTTGTTCAAGCCAAGAGTAGAACTATACAAATATTAGTTTTTTTCAAGACAAGAGTAGAACTATACAAATATTAGTTTTTTTCAATCCAAGTTGAAGAATAAGTTAGTTATGGTGATGGTTAACAATAGTGAAACCCACATTTTTATGTAGGAAGTAGTGGTTCTTAAACTCAATGTGCAGTTGAAATTGGTGCAGTCTTTTTTCAAGGCAGTAAACTCTAACACATGTAGGGTGGTTGGCTTGGCTAGAGGAGTAAACTTATAGCTTGGACACTAGAGTGGAACTACTAGTTTCAAAGTGGTACCCATGGATGACTTTGAAGTTGTTTTTGTGCAATATTTTATGAGGATGTGATAGGTGGCACCAATCCCTCACCTTAACAATTTGTTAAGCTTTGATGACACAAAACTTCACGTAATTCCAATGTTGAGGGGGAAATAAAGTACAGTCACTAGGATACTACCATGACTATGATTACAATAACCAATCGTGCAATAGTGAAACCTTACAAAGAGAAAGTTGGACGTTTTAAGACATCAAAGAAGATCTCGAGTGTAGGTTTTTGGTAACCTTTGGTGGATGAAGGCCCACAAAAAAAGGTGTTTACTAGGTTTAAATCCATAGTAAATAACACTATGTCTACAATATCCAAAGTAGTGGATGTCTATTTAGAGAATCAAGATGGTCTAAAATTTCATTGGATGGTTCATTTGACTTAAGAAGTTCTAGAAAAAATGATGTATAATTTAAGGAAGTAATGGATTCCAATGTTAGTGTTTCTAGTGGCATTGGTGGCCACTTTCCATCCTTTTATCACTAAACAAATTCATAGGATGACTCACTACTAGATTTGAAGTTGGTAGTGGAGCCAAAGCACCCCACAAGGAAGTAAGTTCCTAGTTTGGTGTAAGTTGGTAGGTCTTAACATATTTTAAATGCGATATCAGGCACTTGAGTCTATTAAAGAGAGAATCACATACAAAGAAGTGCATTAGGAAATCCAAGTAGGAGTGTTTGATTCTACAACAAATTATGATGTAATTTCATGGTTTTCGATGTAGAATTGGATTAGCTACCTAGCTTGTTTGAAGGCATGAAGACAAAGGTGTATTAAGGCATGGAAATTTGGAGTTGAAGGTAAGTACAAGTGTGTGTGGAAATGTGAATAAATTGAAGTGAGTTTAGTTGAAAATGGATGGTGAGTCTATGTAGTATAGTATTTAGTTGACAGAGACATGTAGAATTTACAAGGATGTTGTTGGGGAAACATTGAGCATAAGTGGGGGAGGATGTAAGAATTTTTGTTTTCCCATAAAGAACAAATGCACTTTCCATGTGTACTATCTTGATCAAGGTGAAGGAGAATGGGATGAGTTGGTTGTGACTTAGGAACTTGACATGGTGTAGCCACACACATTACAAGTTGCATTTCAATATGGGTGAGGTGCTCACTAGAGTGAAACAAGTTGTGCATATGGTGCATAGCGATTTGTCTTAAGTTGCGATGAAAAAAGTGTCATTGTCTTGGTGGAGAAAAGGGATGATAAATCTTAATGGAGAATACATCGTAGTCAAACATGGAAGAGTGTGAATTTATAGGTTGGATAGGTCTGTGACATGATAAGGTTGTAGGTAGCAAGTGAGTCACTAGAAAGAACACCTAAGTGGAAGTGTTTTGGGTTGCAACACTTGACATGCATAACTTAGTTGAGAAGATGGGTATGGGAGCGTCACCCACTAATAAGCGGTGTGATAACAAATGAAGCATTTTTTTCAATTCTATAGTGTCTTATGGAAGCATTAAAGGTGTGATAGAGTTTGCAGTGACAATGATCCAAGGTGGGAGAACGCTAACAAGATCTTCAAGAGAACTACTCCAATTTGAGGCCTACAAGAGGCAAAAATCAGTTTCTGTAAAGCAAGACTGCAATCATCATGTAGGTCCAAGTTTGTAACTAGGACATATAGAAACACTTAATGACTAAATGGATTTCCCCCCTGCTTTTGAAGGTGGGAATGTGGTCTACCATGTTGCTAATTCCCAAAAGGTGGTAGGGGTACACAGATCCTCCCTACAGGTAATTTCCTTCTGCTTGTCTAATCAATTGAGTTAAATAGGCTAATAAGGTCTTGGAAGTCTCAAATAGTTGTGTTAGTTGAATTCCATCTAGTTCTTAGTCAACATAGTAATGTATATTGGGGTTATAAATATGATTTGAAAGGGATCCTCTTTTATTATATCCTATCATAAGGCAGTATCTAGTGGAGTTCTTGTAATGTGGAAAGACATTGGAAATGTCAACCAAATAAGGTTTATAATAGTCAATTCAAGACATTAAGCTATTACCCACATCCCAACAAATGGTTAGTAACTCTGTATTGTCAAAATCCATGCACCTACTAATACTAGAGATAAAGAAAAATATGCATTCTAGGGTACAAATTAATATTCGAGAAGATTTGGCTCAAGGAAATTTTAACAATACCCCATATTCATGTGTTGCAAAAGGGGTTTTGAAGAATATTGAAAGAGGAATATCCACCTACAATTTCAACTTCATATGTGCATTGGAGAGTAAGCTATGCCAATTGTTATTTGCACCTATATTTCAAGTATTTGTTGCTTAAGAATTAATGGCAACACCACATTTTTGTGCAGATAAAAATTGGATTAATCTTAGTGAATGTTTTCATATTATAAGGGAAAGTGGGAATATGTATTTACAATACAACTATTTTTGGGTGGTGAAGATTTTGTGTGGTGTACTATTTAAAATACAAGTAATACATTCCTTGGCTAAGGTTTGGAGTAGGACATTAACATTCCTTGGCTAAGGTTTGAAATTGTTTTATTGTAAGGGGACAATTGTTGTTGCTACACATTTACTTTGTTGTTTAGAATATATCAAGGATAGAAGTTCAAGGTAAAGTTTGAGGAACCATCAATATAGATTTACCAAGACTCATGGATCTAAGGGATAATTGCATGGTTGATGGGGAGACCCAAGGTTCAATTGGGCCATGGATAGTGAGTGGAGCAACCACTTGAAAGAAAGAAGGAAAGATATATGTTCCATAAAAAGGGGGATATGTTGAAGAGGCCGAGAGAGGTTAGATCAAGGGAACAAACTATTGATCTAAGAGGAGGGGATTCCATCTTGCTTGGAAGAGAGGTGAGTTTAAATCTAAGAGGGAGGTTTAGTGATTTGAATGTGAGGACCTCACAATATATCAAGGCCTTGCGAGAACTCTATCTCAACACCTTTGAGGCAAACCAAATGGTTGTATATTCCCACCTTCGCCTCCCATACTTGGATGAGTGTGTGGTCATATACCATGGATGCAAGAGGGTGGAATGTTGAACATGTTCATGATTGGATTCTATTTTCCCTAAGCGTTAGTTTTGAGGCTGCATGTATTCTTGTCCAAGAGGTTGGGAGAATGTTGGGAGAAATAAGATGAACCTCGCTTATTTTTGAGAAATGGGACACAACACTACCTATTGTAGGGGAAGGCTAGTATAAGAAGTAGCATTTACCAGATAGAGGGGGCATAAAAGTAGTCTTTGACCACTTCCAGAATGGGATCATCCTTTTTAAGTAGGACAAAGACTAAAATATCTTCAAGGGAATTTTATATATTTCCATCAAGGACATGGACAATTCTAATGTGGAAAATTTTGCATGTAGGCATTTCTCCTGGACCTCTTCATGAAATATTGTGAATCTATGGTGCATGTAAAAATATGTGAGACGTGGGTTGATGATAATATTTTGAATTCTCGAATCACATTCTCCATTGAACTTGTGTAAACCATTCCATTTGGTGTTTTTTGCACTAAATATAAAGAACAATGTTGGATAATTGTAAGACGTAATTTAGGTATGAGATATTTGTTTCCTCTTTATTCCCTTTTATTTTAATGGTATCCATATTTTGTATTGATCAAATGAGGAATTAACCTGGAACTGATGCCACTAGACACAAACTCAATCCTAAGGCCAACTAAGGAGAAACAACAATAGATGTTAATCAATCTAGGAGTCAAGCATGCAAACAAACCTTCTCACAAAGAAGTGCTATTTGGTGATGGGATCCAACATTGTAGAATCGATGCATGAAGGGGATGAGTTTCGATGGGTGGGAAAGTTAAGTTGACAACCTTCTTAACGAACTAACACCCTGGTGCAAGTAACCTCACCAAGCAGTGGGAAACCCTCCAAGGAGTCTAAGTGAGTCTAGCCAACATCGATCCCAGATACAATATCACCTTCCCTGTGTTGTCACCTTATGTAGGAACTCTAAAATATTATGGCCTCTATGGTACCACCTAATATACCAAAGCAGAGGGGGGACAACCGACAATCGACACCAAGACCAACAAAGCAAGGTTGATTACTTTGAGGGCCCCAATGTGACCTCGTGATTGACCATTGTGTTATAAGGGACTTTCAAAGTCATTGATATAACAACTGGATTTCACTCCCTAACCCAAGGCTTTGTAGAATTCTTGCAGAAACCGCAATAGATCTAGAATTCTAGTTAAATTGAACACATGCAATTTGATGATATTCAAAAGATGAGAGAAAGTTTTTTCTCCATAAATTAGAGAATTATATTAATCAAAAATGAATATACATGAGCAACCATCCTCAAAAATAGGAGAGGGGGTGAATATATAGAATTTCCAACATAGAAATTCTAGTCAAAAAAGCTAGAAATAGCTAAAATATGTGTCATTAGCTAAGGGAGACCACATAGTTAGAAATAGACCACTAAAGATACATGTCACACACTCATTAATGTACAAAAGAGTCAAGTGATGCACATTATCTCACTTAATCTCACTTAACTGACAAGAGAAGCAGTTCCAACTCCCTTAACTGACCCGGAATAGTAGTTACTAATAATAGTAATGGAAAAAATCATTAATTAAGGAATAAATCTCTCACTCAAAGAGGAGGTGTGCATTCCCAAATAATAGATGATTTTTTTCATGGGGGATTTGGAATAAATCATGAATAAATCAAGAAAATCAAGAATAAATCAAGAAAATCAAGAACTAGTAGTTGAGTCTTGATCTAAAAATATCAGTTTTCCCTAAAATCTAGGGATGAGGCGCCCTTCTTCTATATGTGTACAAATTAGGTGAAATAAAGTCTAAATGAATGTATTAACCAAGATCTATGAGTCTAATCTAGGTATAAACTAATGTAATTTAGGGTTATGCTCCAACACCCCCCCTTAAGCCTAACTGTAATGACAAAAAAATTGAGTCCCGACAACTTGGCCATTTTAGGTACTCATTACATAAAAGAACTCCTCATGAAAAGAGGAAAGAGGGAAAACCTCATGGCAAACCCCGCCCCCCCAAAGAGGAAAAAAAATGCTGAGTGGCCAAAAGTGACCTAGTCAGTTGTCTCAACCACTCCAAGCATAGTTCTCAGTTCTGAAAATTTCTTTTCAATGAAGGACTTGGTGAAGATGTCTACAACCTGCTACTCTATGGGGTAGTACTATAGTGAAATGAATTTGTCATGAATCATCTCACGGATGTAATGCATGTGATGAACTTCCCATCTGCGAGAAGTGGCAATGGCCAGAATTAGTCGAATGGAGTCCATTTTTACAACAGGTGCAAATGTCTCTGTGTAGTCTATGCCATGTACCTGTGAGTATCCTTTTGAGAAAAGTCGATATTTTTACTTTATGATCTCAACATATGGAGAAATCTTTGTTATATATATCCATCGACAACAAACAAGCTTTCTTCCTTTCAGAAGTGGAACCAAGTCCCATGTGTTGTTGTCCATAAGGGCAGAGTACTCTTCATCCATGGAAGCCTCCCAAAGTGGGTTTCCAGTAGCCTAAGAGTGTGAATGTTGATCTGAACCAAGTGAAATATAGAAATGTATGGGAAGCTAAGGTTTTGTGTCATCCAGGGCTTGAGGAGCCCCAAAAAACTATGATCTAGTTCTTCTTGTATCCGCAAGATCACCAACTAGTTCACCCACATCTTGCAGGGTTTTCTCTGCCCAAGTTGGAAAATGAGTTGGAACAGCCATGACCTGCTCTTGATACTCTGTATCAGACCCAAAAGTATACTTTTATGGATTCTATGAAGTGCTCGAAGAATTTTCTGACTCCTCCTCATCAGTGACAACAAGTGGTTCCTCGGCAGGGTCTTCTGAAAAATCATGTAGTGATTCTTCTTCAAACTTCACACTTAGAGCTAGAATGAACTTTTCAGTGTGAGAGTCCAGAAATATATATGCTTTGACACCTTCAGGATATCCAAAAAATATTCCTTCAACACTTTGAGGCTCCAAATCCTTCCTCTTATCTGTCGGAATGTGTGCCCATGCTCGTGAACCAAAAATACAAAAGTGCGACACTTTCGGTTTCTTACCGGTCCAACATTCAAAAGGAGTGGTGCCTTTGAGTGATTTGTGATGAAATCAGTTCTAAATGTATGCTGTACAATTAATAGCTTCATCCCATAGCTTGGGAGCTAATTATTTCAACTGTAGCATACAATTGGCCATCTCTTTTACAGATCGGTTTTTCCTCTCTGCAACATTGTTATGCTGTGGTGTATATGGCACTGTGTGTTGTAGTTGTATACCTGGATCAATAAAAATTTGTTGCACATATTTGTTGACATAATCCCCCCCCATTATCAGTGTAGAGTATCTTAATCTTACACCCAGACTCATTCTCAGCAAGTGCTTTAAATTCTATAAGGCATTCAAATACTTCCGATTTTAATTTGAAAAAAAAAACCCAAGTAAAGCAAGAGAAATAATCTATGAAGGTGAGTACATATCGAGCCTTACTAATTGAAGGTTGCGGGAATGGGCTCGTGATGTCACTGTGAATCATCCCAAGAGGTGAGGAATCTCTTCGTGCCTTCCCTTCGTCAAACGTTTTCTCTGGATGCTTGCCAAGAATGCATCCTTGACATACATCGCTTGTGAATTTAATAGCTGGCAATCCTTCTACCATGTTTTCCTTGCTGAGTTGATGCAAGTACTTATAGTTTAGATGGCCAAATATTTCATTCCATAACCTGATGATATCATTAGATTGTGACAAAAATACAGTGCTAATATATTTAGGAACAAAGTGGGAGAAGAAATACAAACGAGAACCGTGATCTGCAATTCCATGTGCAAGTTGTGAGCCTATGGAAATGTCGGTAATCACTGCGGAGTTTGGAGTGAACTCCACCTTCCTTCTAGAGATAGAATGAGTGATCTCATATATCGAGAGAATATTTGTGGACAGAGAGGGAACATAAAGCACATTTTTGAAGCAGCCCCCTTCAAGATCAACAATTCCTTCTCCGCACACCTTTGCGGGCGTGGCATCTCCCAAGTAAATTGGGGATCTGGTGCTTTCTTCAATGGAGAAAAAATCATATTTTGATGCAGCCATATGGTGCGATGCACATGAATTAAGGATCCAATATTATGGAGTTGATGTGACAACCATTAAAGCATGACCATCTCGTTCTCTCCCTCCCATTTTGTTATCATCTTTCTTCTTTGCATTTTCGGGCAACATGAGATTGTGTTGCTACAATTGCTTAGCCATCTCATCGATAGTCTTCCTCATGCAATTTTCTTTGGGATGAAAACCTTTGGAATAGTAGCTGAAAAGTGTTCTTTCCCTATTCTTCTTAACCTTAGGCTTAGAAGAGTTATTTGAAGATTGTGCGGATCTCTCCTTCTTCAATTAAGGAAATTTACCCGTTCCTTTTTTCTTGTCTTTTCCACTGCTCTTTGGAGCATTAGTAGCCGCAAGTGTTTGGTTCTTAGAACGATTGATGGAACCCATTTGGAATAACTTAGCTTGATATTGATTCAATTCTATAATGAAATCATTCAATGGAGGCATTTTCCATTTTTCCTGAGTCAATTTACATGCTTGAAAAGACGACACAAATACAAAATATTTAGGGCCCAATTTCGAGAGAATTGAAAGGATGAGTTGTTCTTCCTCTTTCGTGACTCCACATGCATTAATTTCAATGAGGAGGGATTTGAACTTGGTGAATAATTCTTGCAGGTTTCTAAAATGAATTGGACTTAGGGATATGAGTTCATTCTCCAGTTGATGCACTCTCATTGCATCCTTCTTGCCGAATAGTACTTCTAATGTGGTCCAGACCACATCGGGAGTAGTGGATCTACTGACATGAAAGAGGAGATATATGGAAATTTATAGGAATATCATCCCAATTTATTCATCTAATTTATTGAAATACTTTATTTTCTCCTCTGCAGCAGTTGGTTCTTTCTCCATTCCCATTGTTACCCGATAAAGCCCTTTGCTTCGAAGGAGCAGAGAGATCTCTGTCTTCCATTCGAAGTAACTGAAAGGATTTAGAATGAGTTTTGTGGGCTGAGAGAGATGATAAATTGCTTCTTTCTGCACCTCCTGATGATATATACCTGCAAATAAAACCGTGTACAATCCACTAGATTCAATCTAGCTCTGATACCATGTAGAATTCCTGCAGAAACCCCAATAGATCTAGAATTCTAGTTAAATTGAACACATGCAATTTTATGATATTCAAGAGATGAGATAAAAAAATTTCTCCATAAATCAGATAATTATATTAATAAAAAATGAATATACATGAGCAACCATCCTCAAAAAGAAGAGAGGAGGTGAATATATAGAATTTCCAACATAGAAATTCTAGTCAAAAAAGCTAGAAATAGCTAAAATAGGTGTCATAAGCTAAGGGAGATCACATAGTTTGACCTAGACCACTAAATATACATGTAAAACACTCATTAATGTCCACAAGAGTCAATTTATTCACATTATCTCACTTACGTTCACTTAACTGACAAGAGAAGCAGTTCCAACTCACTTAACTGACCTGAAATAGTAGTTACTAATAATAGTAACGTCAAAAATCATTAATTAAGGAGTAAATCTCTCACTCAAAGAGGATTTTCACATTCCCCAATAATAGATGAGTTTTTTCATGGGGGAGTTGGAATAAATCATGAATAAATCAAGAAAATCAAGAAAAAATCAAGAAAATCAAGAACCGGGAGTTGAGTCTTGATCTAAAAATAACATTTTTCCCTAAAATCTAGGGATGAGGTGCCCTTCTTCTCTATGTGGCCAAATTAGGTGAAATAAAGTGTAAATGAATGTATTAACCAATATCTAGGAGTCTAAACTAGGTATAAACTAATGTAAGTTAGGGTTATGCTCCAACAGGCTTTATGTTTGTTTAGCAGCTTTGGAAAGTTATTCTCACAATCCTATTCCAAAGCTCTACACCTAAGCTAAGATGGGTTTGAAGAGCCCTAAAAATGTTTCTAGATAAATTTTAATTAGCGCTTGATTTTAATCTTTTATTACTCAAAGGACTGCTCCTAAAACTAATGGTGTTTTGACTCGACTCTTTAAACCATGCAAGAGGAAAATGAAATGCAAGAATTTCAACTTCGATGAAAACTAGATATGGGAAGGAGCAAGAGGTTTTAAGCAAATAAATAATTTCTTGATAGATTATCATGTGTGCAATACTGCTAATGACAAAAAGTATGATCCAATTATCCCGATAAATGGAAGCAAAATGACCCAAATTTTAAAAATACCATGCAAATGTCATAGTTCACTTAGTACACCTATACAAGATTGAATCAAATGTCATCATTTCTAACATTGTAAACTTTTATGATTATAGAGACCATGATACACATCTTGATTACTCATAAGGATCATGGGGATTTGCCTTGTTGACCAATATCTTATCATGTTCATTCATAAAGGGGTTTTTTTAATTATGAAAAATAGATTCAATATATTGCAGGTATTGGGAACCTTGTTGAAGGTAACCCAACCTTGGAGAGAGATATAATATCACCTACATAACAAAAATTGTGATGTGAACATGTTCTATAATCTCATCAATGAGGCAAGCATACCTATGTTCATGATGATAATCATGTTAATTACAATATGAAACCATAACATGCGTAACATGATATATTTGAATTCGGGTCATAATACCTCTATGAAATAAATGTTTATTATGGTTGAAATATGTGATGAATGGGTGTTGCCATGATGAGGGACCAAAACTATTATAATAAACAAATCCCACTAAAAAAGTGCTTTGAACATGTTGATAGCTAACCATTGATAATCCTATGTTGATGGTTCAAAAATAATGAAAAATAGTCATATTTCTTGTTCATTGGTAATAAACTAGATATAGCTATGGTCAACATGACATACAAATTATCCATAAGGTGACATTAGTGATGGTGTGTGTCATTGATTCTAGAAAGGTATTGTTGAAGGCATGAGGTGAAAATGTTAGCATGGGGATGGAAATGAAAATAAGGAAACAACATTAATTAAGTATCGTCGAAGGTTGGAGGAGAGCGTTGAGAGGAAGGAAATTTCATGGAAATTAAGGTGACCTTATAGCTATAGGTTACAGGATGAAACCGACAAATATAACCTCTTAGAGACGATAGCAAGGGAGTGGTGACTAGTCTCAATTAAGGAATGCCATGTGGAATTCATCCCTAATCAAGACAATGAACTAAAGGGAGATAATCAAAGATAAACGAATTAGGGAAATAGGTGGTCAATAAGAGAGTGAATGGGGAAGATGGAAGCCCCAAAATATTTATCCTGCTAGCTGCAGCAATCAAGTATACCCAGTCTTATACTCCTCCAAGAAAAAAATAAGAGGAAACCACAATTGAAATTCTTTGGCCATAATATAGAAAAAATAGAAATCTTTGTTGTAGATTGGTGTTTTCCTAGTTGTGTGTGTCCAAAGCAGATTGAGGGTGTAACCCTTTTTCATTATCCTCAAGTCACTATCATAGGAATAATATAGTTCTAGTTGAGCCTAATTTAGAATTATTAAGATTCTCTGGAGCCAAGTAAGCCTCCTCTTTGATGTTGGTTTTTTTTGTTTGGGTTTCTAGGGTAAATCCTCTATGTTCTATGGCATGTGATTGAATGAGTTTATTGTTTTTAATTTTTTGTTTGGATACATAGTGTAAAATGTGTAGATAGTAATAGCATAGTAACATGAAAATTACACAATAGTAATTGGTGAAAAAATACACATTAAGGTGAAATAAAATAACACCATAATTAACATTTAATTCCCACATTTTAAAATCTAATAACATTCATACATGTGAATAGACTTGGACATAGACTACACAATTATGGATCATATTGGTATCTGAGTGGTATATCCTTAGGAGGTTCACATTGAAGAGAAATCAACCATGGGAAAGGCTTTAAAAACAGAAATGTCGGAAGAGTTGAATGTCATTGATGAGCATAGTCAAGAGGAGAATAAAAACCAAGGGAGAAGTTGTAATAATATGAGAAAAGATTGGAGACTTACAGTGTGAACTCCACACCTTATAAGATTTTATTTTAAATTCTACAAGGGGCTAGATAGGGAGACATCGAGGGTACATATCCAATGCTACACAAGTTTGTATTTGTACAATGTTCGACTTATGAAACTAGTAAAGGAGGTGAATCAATTGGATGGTCACAAAGAGGATAAGTGTACCTATATGATGGCATAGCTACAAAAATAATTGTCAACTAAGGAAGAAATATTGTTAGAGATTCAAGTAATAATCCAAGTGATAAAGTAAGGGGGGAAACCTTTGTCTTCTACAATATGTTCTTGCACCATGACTAAGAAAAATGTGGTAAGCACATCCTCCAAAAAACTTTCTCATTTTGATTAAGCAAAAAAAAATTTTGGTAGCTTTGAATTGCATATAAGAGGTATAGATTCTAAGTTGATGAAACAAATTAGCTAAAATGGCTAAAGGATTAAAGAACGCACTGTAGTGGAACCTAGGTTAAAGCATGAAGGCATAGGGTTTGGTTTAAAGAGGAAATGGGTGAATGTTCCAAAGTTGTGGAAGATTATGAGCATATTGTGGTAAAATAATGCAACCCATCTCTAAAACGTTTGGCTCTAAGAGAATCTAAGACCACCAATATCACATTTGTTAAGGTAGAGGAGAGTAAAGTAATGTCCACTTCAAGAGAATAAAGGATAATAGAAAATGGAGTAGGAATCACTCTGTTATTGAAGCAGTCACGTGGAATATTAAAGAAGGGTAGTGGGAGATGACCTCGACATCTAAAAATGCACTGTCATTTACTAGACCAATCAAGTAAGCCTACAAGAACTATTTATATTGATGAAAAATCCAAAATCACCCTAAATACCTCCCCATGATTCACACTGTACAAAAAAAAATAGATTTGGAAACAAGCAAACAATGACTCTCTAACTAATCGAAAAAAATGAACACTGTAATAATCGAAAATCACTCAAGCTAGGCGAAAAACTTCTTACCCCTATTTTTTTGTGATCCATTTTGCTAGTGTTCCCTAGCTCCTACACCTCGAGCTATCTCCTTTCCTTGATCTATCTTCCAGTGCTCCCTAGCTCCTGCACCTCGAGCTATCTCTTCGTGGGATGGTAAATTGTCCCAACTCGTCAGCTTTCTCTTCTACCTCGACCAGGCTAAACTGTCCGAGCTCATCGAATTTCTCTTCTACCTTGGCTAGGCTCTGTCTTCTCCTCCCCACATGGGCTTTCTCCTGGGCATGATTTCGAACAGTCTGCCAAGATATCTTCACGCGCAATATAGAAACACTCAATGTTTATGGTGAGTTTAATTGTTTATGTTTTAATGATTTTTTTTATTTTTATTTTTATGTTTTATTTTTATATTATATTTATAATTTATATTTATTTATATTTATATTATATATATACATATATACATATATATATATATATATATATATATATATATATATATATCTTATTTATAGAATATATATATTATATTATTTATAATTTATTATATTTTTTAATTACTATTACAACCCACCCATAGATTAACACCCACCCCTACCTTCCCACCAATGTTAACCTTCAAGGATAACACAAATGAAATTCAAACGTCTCTCAAAGGTATTCGATAAGTCATGAATGAAAGTCAAACATCTCTCACATGAAGACAAAAGAGTCATCCTCTAATCTCATAGTAGGGAGAGAAATGGAATACAAAATGGTCCTTAGTCTCAATCTCTAAGGATTGGATCTAGAAAATACAATGCTCATGAGGAATATGATGATTTATATGATGATTTATCTCAATGTGAAGCTCGTGGGAAGAAACTCTATGCTAGGCAAGAGGGACCCTTAGGATACAAGGTAACTATGACCTTTGACTGGGATATGTATTCCATTAATAGGTTTTGTGAAACAAGGATGGGTCTTGGCCTTCTGCAAGGTCTTAGGAGGAAAACAAGGACCTTAAGACATAAATGAATTGTCTATTTATTCCATGCCCGTTAATGAGGTATTAAACCACCATGCATATGCCCTATGAAGTGGGCCTTTGGCCTTTGAGTAGGTTATGGGTGTCATTTGTGAGGTTTTGTGCTCTAAGGATGGGTTTGAGGGCCTTAACCATGGTTGGGAGAAGAAATATAAGGCCTTAGGAACTTAAGTGAAGATTTTATGGATTTTCACCATGAATGATACCTTGAACCACCACACAGGCCCTCTAAAGGGAATCTTTGGTCTCTAATACTGATATGCACACCCTTAGGATTCTTTCCCAACTAGGGATGGGTCTCAGGGCCTTGATCATCACTTGAGGAGGAAAAAAAGGTTCTTAATCCCTGAATGAATCTTATAGGGCTCAAGGGCCATGAATAGGCCTCAAATCACCACATGATTCCTCTAATGGAGATATTTGGACTCCCATTAGGATATTGGCATAATTAAAGATATTTTACACCCACAAGATGGGTCTAGGGGCCTTGACCAGGGTGAATAAAGGAAAACAAATACCTTAGCATATAAATGAAACTTCCACATCTCAAGGGCCATACAAAAGGCTTCAAGCCACTACATAGGCCCTTTAGAGGTGATATTTACCGTCAAAGTGGCATATGGAGTACACCATTATGTGATTTTGTGCACTAAGGATGGGTCTCATGGATTAATTGACCATCTTCATGGGAGAAAAATAAGTGCCTTATTCCTAAATGAATCTTATAGGGTTTGAGGGTCATGAGAAAGTCCTTAAACCATCACAAAGGGCCTCTAAGAGGAATATTTTTCCTTTGAGTAAGATATTATAGCCATTAATTGCACAACAAGGGTGGGTCTTAAGGCAATGAATGTTCAAGGGAGGACATTTAAAGATTTAGACCATAAATGAAACTTATTTGGCTCATGGGCCATGAACAAGATATGAAACCATGAGACAATGCCTCTAAAGGATACACTACTGCATTTGGGTCAAATTCCGATGGCGCGTTCAATGCAATTGCCACTTTCTATTGTCGAAAGACCGACAAACCTCGAACCCCCTCAAACGTCGTTTCACATGACGTCATTTTTCCGACGACCTAGTTTTCGTCTATATTGCAATGTTTCAAATGTGGCAAGAGAGATGTTGCAAACGTGGCAAGACCGACAGTTCAAACATGGCAAGAGAGACGTTGAAAACGTGGCAATACTGACGTTTCAAACATGGCAAGTGAGATGTTTCAAATGTGGCAAGAGAGACGTTGCAAACGTGGCACGAGCGACGTTTCAAACGTGGCAAGAGAGACGTTGCAAACATGGCAAGACCGACGTTTCAAACGTGGCAAGTGAGACGTTGCAAACATGGCAAGTGATAAGTTTCAAATGTGGAAAGAGATATGCTTCAAACGTGGCAAGACCAACATTTCAAACGTGGCAAGTGAGACGTTTCAAACGTGGCAAGAGAGACGTTTCAAAGGTGGCAAAAGCGACGTTTCAAAGGTGGCAAGAGAGACGTTCTGAAGGTGGCAAGACTGACAAGATGAGGTATTAGCTCCGACATGGTTTCTATGGGAGCGACACTCTTGGATGTCGCAAGAACGATGTCCATCAGGTGGCAACAACGACGGACAGGAGTTACTAGCTCCGACGTGGTTTCTATGGGAGCGACAATCTTGGAGGTGGAAAGAGAGACGTCTTGGATGTGGCAATAGCAACGGGAAGAGAGTGAAACACATCACAATTGCCACCTTTGTGTAGGTATTTAAAAAAAAAAATACAATATCAATATCAAGACCTAATAGTCATTCCAAGCCCAAAGGAGGAGTAAGTCATATAGGTGTCAGCTAGTGACCCACTTAATAGTTTCCTTAGGCTTTCCCTCACACTAAAATTTGGGTTTTTTCTTTCGAGAGTGTCTAAGAGATAAAAAGACCCAATATGGTGAATGAACTGACATTAATGTCATACACCTCTAACAAATACTTCAAGCTTTTACCCAATGAAACATGTTGTCATAGCTTCTATCCTAATGAGATTACTCTTGGTATCATCTCCACAAGCATGAAGACCTAAAATATGAGGTATGCAAAATTTCTGCATGGCAAATCACTTTAAAAATGAACTTGTGTCTAACTACATGTTCATCTCCTCTTCTTTAAATGATGTCCATAGTAGAACCATACAAAATTAATCAAACCTACCAACTAATAATATCATAACCATTATGGCATTTCAATG
>ML779615.1:350225-383096 GCA_009831015.1 Picea engelmannii | reverse complement strand
AACTCTTCTAAAAATTATGGCGTTGATTATATACCTAGCACTAATAATAAGTATCACTTCATATAAATGGTGATGAAGCATGAAGGAGGTCAAGTTGTAATTGAGGAGGTGTTGGAAGTTGTCCCAACCCTTTTTGAAGCGTTATTATTATAGCAAACTTGTTGCAACATCCGTCAAATGCAACATATTTATAGATTTTGTAATGTCGCAATTCCGACGTAAAAAAGTCCTAAGTGACCATTGGTATTTTGACTTGGTGAACATACTAAGGTGACCATTGGAGGGGAAAACCTAGTTTCCAAAACGTTGTAATTGTGACATACATTTTCACAAATTTGGCAAGAGAGACGTTCCAGTGGAAAACGTGGCAAGAGCGATGTTAACGTGGCAAGAATGACGTTAACGTGGCAAGAGAGACATACATCTTCACAAACGTGGCAAGAGAGACGTTCCAGTGGAAAACGTGGCAAGAGAGATGTTCCAGTGGAAAATGTGGCAAGAGCGACATTAACGTGGAAAGAGAGACGTTAACGTGGCAAGAGAGATGTCAACATGGCAAGAGCGACATTATCGGGCAACATGAATTTTTTTTTTTATAAATTTCCTCTATTTTGCGACAATATGGACAATTTTGTCCATAACGCCGAAAATAAAACATCGAAATTTTTACAATATGTACTAGTGATATCTTTGGCCTTCAAGTGGAATATGGGAGTCAATATAATGTTTTGTGTAGTAGGGATAGATATCAAGGCCTTAACCATTGTTAAGGGATGAAAATTAGGGCCTTGGGAGGTAAATGATGCTCGTAAAAACATGGGTTATGATGAGGATACAAATGAGGCTTGAAACCATCTATGGGCCCTATAGAGTGAATCTTTGTCCTCTAAGTGGGATATGTATGTCATTATGACTTTTTAACACTAGGGATGGGATTTAACCATGGTAGGGGAGAGACAAATGGCCTAAGGCCCTAAATTAATCTTATAGGGTTCATGGGACATGATTGAGTATTTGAACCACCACACATGTCCTCTTGATGGAATCTTTGATCTTTGAGTGTGATATTGGTGCCACAGGGAGGTTTTGAGCATTGGGGATGGGATTTGAGACATTGAGCATGAATGAGGGAGAAAAATAAGTGATTTATGCTCTAAATGGAGCTAGTGGGGAAAATGGGCCATATATGAGACCTAGAACCACCACACAAACACTCTAGAGGGAATATATGCCCCCGATAGTGGGATATGCGATCCAACATGAACTTTTGTGCAGTACTCATGATGGATCTTGGGTCCTTAACCATGGTTAAGAGAGGAAATCAAAGGATGTTTTCCCTAAATGAAGATTCTAGGGCTCTAATATATTACAAACATATCAAACAACCATAGGAGGCCTTCAAAGGACACCTTTGGCCTACAAGTGGGATATGGGCATCATTGAGAAGTCTTATGCACTAGGAATGGATATCATGTCTTTGATCATTATTGAGGGAGTAGAAAAAGGGCCTTATACCCAAAATGAAAGTTTCAAATGACCACAAGACCCACTACAAGGAGTATTTGGCCTTTGAACAAGATATGGGTGCTTTATGAGGTTTTGTGCACCAAGTATATGTCTTCAAGATTTGATAATGATTGGAGAAAGAAGTTAAAGGTCTTGGACTCCAAATGATACTTTTTGGTTCAAAGGACATGAATAATTCCTTAAACCACCACATAGGGCCTCTAAATGGATTTTTTGTTCTTTGAGTAGGATATGGTTGCTATCAAGAGGTTTTGCGCAATAAGAATAGATTTTAGGCCTTTTCCATGGTTAGGGGAGGAAAATAAGGGTTGTAAGATCTAAATAAAATTCCCAAGGATCATGGGCTATAAATGAGGCCTTAGACCACTATACAAGTCATTTAGAGAGGATATTTGGCCTCTAACTGGATATGGATGCAATAAGAATGGGTCTCGAGTACTTTACCATTTGAAGAGAGGAAATCAAGAGTTGTATGCTCTAAATGAAACTTTTAGGACTTATGATACAAGCTTCAAACCCCCCACATAAATCCTTTAGATGAGATGTAGATATAAACACCATTAAATTTTCTTACCTAACAAAACTGTATAAAAACTATTAATATAATTTAACAAAATTATATAAAAACTACTTAATATGATTTTTATAATGTCAAGCTTTAAATTCCATCTTAGCTTAACATGGGAGCTTCTCCTCTGGGTAAATTATGAACCTCTTCTCCGTATAATTTTACTTATTTGTTGGTTCATTTATCCACTTATTTTCCATAAAGAATAACTTTGTCATCAAATACTATACCATAGAAACTAGTGGTGGTTGACAAGTTTCAATGACTTTTTATTTTAATTTGAGTAGGATTCCAATGTATCTTAATGGGATACGCACATTTCTATGTGATATGATTTGATTCGATTGTACTCATACAATTTAGCCCACTCCTCCTTGTACGGTGCATTCTTTTATCCACTTGCCCCGAATATAATTGAAAGGCCATTCACTTATTCATAGTGTCCAACATCATGACCGACATCGTATTTTGGGGGCACTTGAAGAGTCGTGTGCAACCATTGAAACAATAAACACAACCATATCCATGGATTATCAGGGTATTTTTCAAATGGGCGATTGGAAATGTTGAAGTAATTTAAGGAAGGATTACATACCAATTAAAATTATTTTATTTAATAATTGGTTCATCATCTTCATGATGACCTTCTATCATGATTTTCTAATTGGAAATATTCTTATATGTTTTGAAAAGAGAGGGAGTAAATCCTCATAGATTCAAGTACACGAAACATATATAAACTTTTATAAAGTATAATTGATATAGATATATGAAGAAAAAAACCTAAGAGTAAGTGTTTGTAGTAAAGAATGAAGGATACAAGGAATGTTTACCATAGCCTTTCTTTTAAGAATCTATAACATCATGGTATGACATCACGATGACCACTTTGATGTCATATCCTTATCAGAATCAGATATGTTAGTTTCATGAAGTCACTTCATTCCCCCTAGAGGGGCATCAGGTACAATTGTCATATTTGAGAAGGAAAACCCAATATTAATGGCCTCTACTCCATCCTTCGAGGGAGGAAAAGGTTCCCTAATCAAATCTTCTAGGAAGACTATATCAATTTTTTTTAAGTCAATGGTTGTTGATGGATCTTAGCAAGAGAAACTTCATCATCCGACATTGGTTGCTTAGGAAAATTCTATTTTTTTTATTTGGATTTGGTCCCTTTTTCCCTTGAAGGATGAGCTTGTGCATGGGGATAAATATCGTGTAGATGTCCAAAAAGTTGATGAATTCAACACTAGAATGTTGTGTTCTCATAATTAAATAAATGAATCTACCTAAAACTTTCATTTCAGGATCATTTTATCTAGAAGACTCTTACTCAAGTCTATTTCAACATAGATGTATGTGTATGTACACAATCTCTTTATAAATCTCCAAAATTTATTTTATGTAACTACCCAAAGTATTCTCAATATCCTAAAAAATTGATATATACCAAGAATGAAATGGAAAATTTGGGAGGTGTACCCAAAGTGTCATTCTTGTAATTGACATAGAGTTAGGATCAAAATTTGGAAATCAAGGAGATATAAAAAGCCCCACTCTTCCCCAAAACCAAGGACCCTCCTCTTAAACTTGCTTATAAGCAACATGATCGAAAATATGAATTAAAAAAAACCCTTGGAGGAGAGAGAAATCTCATAATTCTTTTTCCATGTTGAGTGGATCCATTGGTACAATGTCGATGAAGGAGGCCAATAACCATTAAACCATTAAATCTGCAAATGACAAGTTTTTTGGAGATGATTGATCTACGACAATGTGATCTCCATCGATGGAACAACTTTATCTTTTTCCATGATATATGTATAGGAAAAGGAGGGATTGAAGCATTTTTTTGCAGTTGAAGAATTTTTTTAACCAACTCCTTAAAGGACATGTGTTTGGAAGTTGAAAGAACCTCACATTATAACATTTTTTGGCTACCAGTGACCATGGATTCCTTGTTGCCCAAGATATTAGCCATTGGATATCTTTAATACACACAAACCATATTTTAAATTGTTTTTTTGCCTCATACCCACATTATTCCTTTGAGAAATGCACTGGTACCCATGTCTTTCCTTTAAGAAAGGCAGAGCATCTTCCAAAAATTGTAAAAAGTAAAAAATGAACATTAATTTTGCACTCTTAAGCGGGGTTTATGAGATCCATGCAAGTGTACAACCCTAATTATTATTGCCAACAAACTTAACCAACTTGTGATAGTACAAATTGGGTTCAAATGTTGGAGAAAGGGAACCAACCATTCTAGTACCCTTATGTTGGAGCACTATCTTGAGAATTTAGCCTTGTATTTTTATGGCTAGTTCCTTTTGTAGAAACCCTTGTTTTTGGGATTGAGACTCTTTCTTAGACTCTAGGATCCAAATCCTTGTTGATTTTCAAATGCACATATGACAAGGAGTTTGAAGCAGAGTTGAAGTCTATATGTAGTCCAAGTAGGAGGAACCTGAACTCTATTGACAAAGGTGACAACAACATATCATGTATTATTTCATATCTTTATAGTTTTTTTTTCACATTAAATTAATATATGAATATCTCTCTTCTTCCCCCAAAAAACTATGTTGCAATTTACTTGAGTATTGATAGCATGATTTTAGGAGGAATTGACCACCCAATGTTAATTAATATTAGTTAGTTACAAGTTTTATTGTTTCATCGTCATTGATAGTAGATGATTTTAATGGTTTCAGGAAGGTTGTGTATTTCTATTGTGCATATTTTTAGAGAAGCTTGGAGTATTTAGTACCTTATCCAGACAAATTGCAAGAGATTCAATCCTTGAAACAAGGGTTTTTGTAGAAGGGATTGGTGATAAATATCCAAAGACAATGTTTAGGATAATGCTCCAGCATAAGGGTACTAGAATGGCCAATCCCCCTTCTCCAACATTTGAACCCTATTGATACTATAAAAATTTGGTTAAGGTCATTGGTAATAATAATTAGGAATTTACAGGTGTACAGAACCTGTAAACCCCACAAAGGAGCCCACAATTAATTCAAATTTATTATTTTTTACAATTTTTGGAAGACACCCATGCCTTTCTTAAAGGAAACATGTAGGTACCTATACACTGCCCAAAGGAAGAGCACACGTATGACAAAAAAACAATTTAGCATATGTTTCATGTGGAACAAAGATAGGAAATGGATACTATCTTGGCCAACAAGGCATCCATGGTTAGTGGTGACCAAATAAAGCTATAACATGCTATAATTGACCACCCCTCCATGCAATTGCAACATACAAATGAGGATTGAATATTTTCCTATGTGGTAGAGGGATAAAGGATTTTGGTCCTCAAGCTATTTACTCTCATAGATTAGAATCCCTTGTGGTAGCTCCAATACACAAAATTCATATCAATTTGTCACACAATTAATCAAATGTTTAGCATATTCATTATCAATTCAAAAATAGGTGATGAATGCAACATTTGACTCTTTTTTTTTTAATGATTGATGCTACAATTTTTAGAAGTTATATAATAATTGACCACTAAAATGAACGTTATATTGAAATATTAAGTGATCATAGCCTTCAACATTATGGTTGAAGTGAGGACACTACTTTAGGTAAATAAATATTGACTTTCCACAACAAACTTCATGAAAAGGTTCGACATTTTTTAAGAACATTCTAGATTGCATGATTTATGGAAGTAAGTTTTCATTGATCACTACAAACAACAATGAAGACAATATTGGAAACAAGGAAAGTTGTTTTATTGATAATTTAACTCGTTTTAAAGAAATCTTAATATTGGTTGTAAAAGCTTGCAACCACTTTGAAGCACTTCTTTGAAATTTAGCGATCAATATTATTTTTCAATAAGAACGATACGTAGATAAATGTTCAAGAATCAATATCCCTTTAAAAAAAGAAGAGAAAAGATAATGTATTTGACTTTGTTATGTACATGATTTCAACATGAACATTGAACATCATGTGAGATATGGAATTAAAATATGCAAGAATTTGTATGTGGATACTTCACTTGTATAATATAATGATATATATTTTATTATTATTATTTTTAAAGAGAATGAACATTATATTATATATAAATGGTTCACTAGAAAATTTGGGTCATTTTGTGACGACTATTTCGATGCTCTTGCGACGTTATGTTGTAGATATTGTGACTAATATTGGGTCTCCCAAATTTCGCTTCACGTGAACTACTATATTAACTTGAAATTAAAATTTGATACTTTGCAAGCTAGGTGTACCTTGAGTCAAATACAAATATGAAATTTGGAATCATTAACATATGTACTAGAACATATGAAAAATAGGGTTTATGGTTTACATGATGATATGATGATGGAAGAAAGTGGGTGTGTGAGTGAAATTTGAGTCCAAAAACCCTCCCATATCATTAAGGCATGTGAATAGTCTATCCATGTCAAATTTCAATGAATACAGAAACAGTTTGAAAAAGTTTCAATGTTGGCCCCATTCACATGTCATTGTTGCCTGCCTCTAGTATTTTTATGGTGTTGATTAACAAATCAATGAAAAAGAGGGATTTTTCATCACAACTACGACACAAATACATTGTATATAAATTAATGTCGAACCTAAAAGAAAAATCAAGAAAGACTGACGAAAACGTAAAACTTGCATCAACCAATTTGTGTACTTTGAAAGAAAATTAGGGTTTGTGGTTTACATGATGAATTGATGATGGAAGAAAGTGGGTGTGCGACTCAAATTTTATTCCAGAAAACCTCCCATATCATTAAGGAATGTGAATATTCTATCCATGTCAAATTTCAATGCATACAAAAACAATTTGAAAAAATTTAAACGTTGGCCCCATTCACAGGTCATTGTTTCCCGTTTCTAGTCCTCGTACAATTTCCGTTCCTTGTTCCTTGTAAAAAAATTTCGACATTACACACGTCCCTACATCTTGTACTTCAAGGGATTATTTTTATGGTGTTGATTAAGAAATCAACGAAAAAGAGGGATTTTTCATCAAAACTATGACACAAGTACATTGTATATACATTAATGTAGAACCTAAAAGAAAAATGAAGAAAGACTGATGAAAACTTAAAACTTGCGTCAACTAATTTGTGTACCTTGAAAGAAAATTAGGGTTTATGGTTGACATGATGAATTGATGATGGAAGAAAGTGGGTGTGTGAGTCAAATTTGAGTCTATAAACCCTCCCATATCGTTAAGGCATGCAAATAGTTTATCCATGACAAATTTCAGTGCATACAGAAACAGTTTGAAACAATTTCAATGTTGGCCCCATTCACAGGTCACTGTTACCCATGTCTAGTCCTAGTACAATTTCCATTCCTTGTTCTTTGTTCCTTGTTCCTTGTTCCTTATTCCTTGTTCCTTGTTCCTTGTTCCTTGTTATTCGTTCCTTGACCATGGTGTAGTCCCCAAGATCCATTATTTTTGTACAAAACATACTAATGGCATAAAATGTCCCACACAATGACCAAATATCCACTACATAAGGCTTTTGTCTTTTTTCAAGGACTATGTAACGAATCTCAATTCTAATAAGATTCAAATAGGACCTAAGAACCCTATGGTTTTTCCTTGTGCTTGGATTCATTTCATATTTTGTTTATCAACTTGAAATTAAAATTTGATACTTTGCAAGCTAGGTGTACCTTGAGTCAAATACAAATATGAAATTTGGAATCATTAACATATTTACTAGAACATATAAAAAATAGGGTTTATGGTTTACATGATGATATGATGATGGAATAAAGTGGGTGTGTGAGTGAAATTTGAGTCCAAAACCCTCCCATATCATTAAGGCACATGAATAGTCTATCCATGTCAAATTTCAATGCATACATAAACAGTTTGAAAAAATTTCAACGTTGGCCCCATTCACATGTCATTGTTGCCCGCCTCTAGTATTTTTATGGTGTTGATTAAGAAATCAACGAAAAAGAGGTATTTTTCATCAAAACTATGACACATATACATTGTATATACATTAATGTAGAGACTGAAATAAAAATGAAGAAAGACTAATGAAAACTTAAAACTTGCGTCAACCAATTTGTGTACTTTGAAAGAAAATTAGGGTTTATGGTTTACATGATGAATTGATGATGGAAGAAAGTGGGTGTGTGAGTTAAATTTGAGCCTAGAAACCCTCCCATATAGTTAAGGAATGTGAATAGTCTATCCATGTCAAATTTCAATGCATATAGAAACATTTTGAAAAAAGTTCAATGTTGGCCCCATTCACAGGTCATTGTTGCATGTGTCTAGTCCTTGTACAATTTCCTTTCCTTGTTCCTTGTAAAATTCATTCGATGGTACACACGTCCCCACATCTAGTACTTTAAGGGAGTATTTTTATGGTGTTGATTAAGAAATCAACAAAAAAGATGTATTTTTCATCACAACTGTGACACAGATACATTGTATATACATTAATGTAGAACCTGAAAGAAAAATGAAGAAATACCAATGCAATATTAAAACTTGCATCAACCAATTTGTGTACTTTGAAAAAAAAATAGGGTTTCAAAAAACTTTCAATAGAAATGATAAACACGTTCATTGAAACTTCGTTAATGCAATACTATGACAACAATATTGATGAAATCTTATACGATCATGATGGTATAAAAATGAAATAGCTTCTCTTGGTTTCAAGAATAATTTATCCTCTACTAAACAAGGCCAACCACCTGAAGGTAGAAGCTCATATGGTCTCTCCCCTCCCATCACATCACTCTCAATTGATTCTCAATACCCAATCTATAAAATAGAAAATAACTGAAAGCAACGTCCTATTAAGATTCATGCATAGAAACTATGAAAACAAAAATTAATGAAGGTACATGAAATTGTGTGTTTGTAAATGATATTTTTAGTCTACCACATACTTTAATATATTGGCAACTATTTTTCAGGTTTCACATAATAATTAAACAACATGTAACATAGGATATAAAAACGTCGCATAAAACTTAAAAACATGTAATTAACCCATGACATTATAAGTAAATTATTTTAAGAGAATAATTCATACAAATTAAAATATTATATAGTCACGTACCTAATCCAACCTCAACATCTATGTAATCATCCTTATTCTATATCTTGATCTTCTTCATTGAAATCGACATCTGTATCATCATCTGGTTTAGAAACAATGTTGAAAGGATTGATGATATCATCATCGTCATCAATGTCATTTTCGAGCATATTTTCATAGACATCATCATGAAGAATTGCAATATTGTCTCCTATGCTTGGATCATGATCTTCTTCATCTGTCAACCCTGCATGATCTTCTCGGATCTGTCTAGTCTATTGAATCATCTTCTTCATATTCATTATCATCTTCTTCCTGCAAATTAGCATACTTGATTGGCCTTCCTATTGGATCATATCTAACAACAAATGACCAATCCCTCTCACCTGGAACATTTGAGTAAAAGACCTATTCACATTGGCTTGGAAAAACATAGCGATCATGTCCTCTTTCAAACATCATTGTTTTAATCATTGGAAATCCATTGGCATGTTGAATAATAGTTCTTTCCTCATTGCGTTCATGCATTTGTAACCTATACCATTTGAAATCGAACAAAACTAATTTGAATGAATTAAAGTCACACTCAAGTATATCATTTAAATACCCATAATATCTATTTTCAGATTCTCGAGGATGTCTATTCACTCCTAGAGGAAACATTAGTGACCTGGAATACTGCAGGTATCCCACTATTAGAAGTTTTCCTAGTTTCATCCAATTGTTTGATGCAAAATTTATGACCATTGCACCACATAGCATTGTGGTGTTTCAACTACAATATGCCAGATATGTAAAAGATGCATTATCAATTAATAAATTAACATATATATTTATATAACTTCAAAAGTATTTGAAAAATACAGTACACATGTAGTCACTTTAATATAATATAAAATAACTGAATAAAATGGGTGAATTTGCTTACCTGTCCATCTTTCAAACGATATGCTAAATCAATTTCCCTTTGTGTAACATTGGCATCTCCGTTACGACGAGCTTCTCTAACCAATTCAGACAGTCGTTGCCATGATAACCTACCTCCATTATGTTGTTTACATCTTTCAATCCATACATTCATCCAGTCAAGATTATTTGCAATGTATAAATGCAATGCATCCCACACTTGAGCAACCAAATCAAAAAATCATAATTCACCAATATTAAATATTAGTTATAACGTCCAATATGCATGTTATAAATATTGGTAATTTATGAAATAAATTATATTAATATATTACTTCTCTTTTTTTTCATTCTATCTTTCCTCAATAGATGCTCCCGATCTTCAATTTGTTTTATGGAGTTCACTTCCCAAATGCGATCCACTGCATGCATAGTTGGCACTGCTAATTTAGGAAGATAATGACTAATATACACCGTGGATTGATACCATATATCCCTCCACCATAGAACCCTTAGGACATGCTCTTTGTCTAACCAATGCCTTCAATGATTTCAAGTGCCTCTCCACCATCCACTTTGACCTTGTGTGAACAGTTCCACAAATTTCAATCTCATCAACTTGGTGTATGAGGTAGTGTTCTTGTAACACCCCAGGTTTTGAACCCCCCATTTTAAATAATGTATTGTTACAATGCTGAGAGGCCAGAGTGCCCAAACAATTATTAAAAGGCTAGTGTTCCCAAGACATGTAATGTTTTTTTTATCATTATTAATAATAAATACATGGGTGGCTACTAGATGGACAAGGACTAGAGTTATAGGGGGCTATGATTCCACAAGAGAGGGGGATTTAGGGGATAAGTGTTTATTCCTATTCTAATTACTCTTTTTGTCTAAGGAAGGGGATCGGTTACATGAGCTTCTTGGGGAAGGCTAGGAGGTTCTTGATTCCCCACAAGAGATAC
This sequence comes from Picea engelmannii, assembly GCA_009831015.1. NCBI lineage: Eukaryota > Viridiplantae > Streptophyta > Pinopsida > Pinales > Pinaceae > Picea > Picea engelmannii. The sequence goes on along the minus strand of ML779615.1, from coordinate 372,066 downwards.
TTAAACCCATCCCTGGTCTGATAGTGGGGTTGGCCATTGGTCATGGGTCGTTGCTCGATGGTCATTGATAGTTGGCTCATCCGCTCCTTCCCTTCTTCATTTAGTACCATTCTTTCCCTGACACCCTTCCATGCACTCACTTACCCATCCATTGATTCATCCTCACCTCTGTGTCAGCTTGGTAAAGGGAAAGGAACTACTGAGAATTAGCCACGAGATAGTTGGTTGTAATGGTCCCTGGTGCAATCCAACCATGACTTGCCGACTACATGTCTGATATGCATTGTCATGTGCCCTAGTTTTCTCACAACTACAAATCTTGAGAGTTCCAACATTGAGATTCTGGACGAGATATGTTGGAGGCCCCAAAATAAAGGAGAAGGACTGCCTGAGGGATTGCATGGAAGAGAAGGGTGGAGGTCCATTCTCTTGGGTGGTACAGGTTGGGTAGAAGAGATATGGGTACTTGGATTGTTGTGGGTGATGGGAAACCTGTGAGAGCTTGAGAGCTAACTGGTTTGGGAATAGAAGTACATTGTGGAACCTTCCTTATGGATTCATATCCCTAGCTCGGGGGTGACACTATTGTTGAGATTTGGAGCAGTGGTGTCTACGATTGGGTGGAACGTCCTTGGTCTGTAGCTAGTTGGTGTCACATTTTTATAAATATAAGTGCTTTCTGTTGTGTTATTATTATCTGTGTATGAATATATTCCTCTGTGTACTTTAATTATCATCTAACTAAATATTATATTATGAATGCTTGCTGGATATTGGTGTGCATGTCGCTAAATATCGTATCTTATGCGTTCTTATTAATGAAAGAAGGTATCAGTAAGAGTACAAATTCCAGGGGTGGGCTTGAAGGTAGCATTCCCCGAACTGTGGGTGGTTGGGTATGTTACAGATTGGTATTAGATCTTTTGGTTGAAACATCGGGCCGGTATGGGTGTTAGGTGATTTATATGTACTAAAAAAGACACTAAACTACCCTCGATTAAATTGTCAATCTGGAGTAAGTAAACTTAGAGTTGTAGCAAACTATATACCAAAAGTAGAAGGCTGGTAGGAGCATAGTCTAACTAAGGAAGGCAACTATCTAAAGCTAATCTACTCAAGAAATGCTATATAATGAGCAAACCCTACTAAGAAAAATGAAACTAGGTAACCTAAGTACTTTTGGGACAAGGATCGATGGATAGTTCCTAATAAAGTAAATGAAAACTCTATGAAAATCAAACAATAAGAAAAATCAAACTACTAAGCATACAAAGAAAATGATGAAAGAAAACTACTTTTAACTTGCCAACCTACATTCAATGAGAAATTACCGTATGAAAGAAATTAAATAAGAAAGCAAGAAAAATAACCTATCTAACCTATTAAAGCAAATAGACAAGTAAGCAAAGACACCTAACTAACCTACTAAAGCAAAAGACAAGTAAGCAAAGACAACTATCTATCCTACTAAAGTAAAGGGACAAGTAAGCAAAGACTTCTCATTGAACAACTACCTAGCCTAAGAGGCAAGTGAACTAAATGCCTAATGCAAAACTATTTCTCTTGCATGAAAGGAAATTTAAATGCTCGATGCAATGAATGAAAGGAAATCTATTCTATTGAAAGCAAGAAAGACTACCTGTTAGCGATCAAAAACGAACTGGCATTTTTGAAAGAACGATGCCTAATATTGTAGGGAAAATTTGACTAGCTTCCCAAGCTCCAAATGCATATTTGAAAGCACCATTGGAAATCTTAGGATTTTTAGATGTTAATCGACTATTCAAGCATGCAAAATGGACTTTCCATGACTGAGAAATTTGATTTTTAAAAAATCTGTGCTTTCAGCAGCTAACCCGTCTTGAATTTTGCCAGTTAGCTGGTGAAAGCGTCGCCTTTCACCAGCTAAGGAGCAGATTTTCAGGTAAATTAGCTGGTGAAGGCCTGTCACGGCCAGAATAGCCAAATTTTTTCCCAAATCGTAATTTTTTTAGTGAGAATGAATTGAAACCTCTTCTAAGGCTTTATTAATGAATTATCAAATCTATCTAATCAACCACTTTTGGAAAATGAAGAGAAGAAAATGTGTACAAATGTCATTTACCATCTTTAAAAGAGGTAGAATTTCAAGGTTTTGGGAGCCACATCACATAATTCGAATTTCATTATCAGATTATCAAACCAGAGAGCCTTGGGAGGCTGAGCTACACATCATCAGATTTCAACCACATTTTGAGGGCCAGCAGATAAAGATTTACCTTATTTTGAGGATCTATTCCTATTCCTTTGTAAATATTGTTTGTTTACTATTTCTAGGAATTCAGATCCATAGTTTTAGGATCTGATAACTAAATTGTAAATCTATAAAGCTACAGAAAGAAGACTAAGAAAGGGGGTCAATTCTGGAGACGCTTTTTGGCTATGTAACTTGTGCATTATTTTGCTATATGAATGACAATTTTCTTTGGTCATTATATATCAGTCTGTCCACATTTTCCACTATTCTGTATTTAGTTCTATTCAGCTCAGTTGTTCAAAATTTTCATCTTCTGATATAACTCATGAATACGAATTAGATCTTCTTACATTCTTGTATGACCCTGCAGATTTGTACTTGGTTATTTGGAATGTCATTCTTCATATCTTGATTATTTTTGTTGTAACTGATATCTAGTTTCTTGAAGCATTGGTTTATTTAGAGGCATGATATGTTATCTTCTTGATTATCCATCCTCAGTTATCCCATTGATCTACACTTTGATTATTTATAATTTCTTAAGTTACCAAGCATTCTTAGCCTACAACCCTAAGGAGTTTCTTGGAGTGATAACAAATTGGTGTCGCTGCCGGGGAGAGGAGATCGAAGCTCAACTTCCCTGGGAGATGACATAGATCTGATCTTTGATGATAGACAAAGGTTGGACACTACATTGGTTGTAATCATCTATCTGGCGACTCCATGAAGGACGAATTCAGTGGCAATTCCATTGTTCAGAAAATTGTTGGTGACTCCACTGGTATGACATAAACAGGATCTTAGCAAAGAGGTATGCATTCTGTGATTTTTCTAGTATTTCTGGTTACCCTCATCCAGTACCTACTAGAGATGAATGGGAACATAGTATTCCCAGATTTCGTGGAGAGAAGTGGGAAGTGTCAGTTAAACATTTGTTGGATTTCCACGACTTTATTGACCGACTTGAAATTGTACATGAGGATGTTCAAATTAAGCTTTTCAAATTTTCATTAGAAGGGATTGCTCTTGACTGGTGTCAATCTCTTCCAAGTGCAAGTGTCAGCTCTTTGGCTAATTTTCATGTTGCCTTTCATCTATTTTGTAAACATATATATTCAACTGACCTTCTCTACCCTGAATGCTGTCATGATTTCAATTTGTTGAATAAGAAATCAGATAGTTATGTGAAATACGCTACAGTAGGAGATGCTTCTCATCATGACCAAGATATTGATGATCTACAGGATGATGGCCATAGTATAGATGCTTTAAACAGTACACCAAATGCATCCACTATCTTAGATTGTTATCAAGATCATATTGCCTCCTTTGAAACATTGAAAGATGATGAGCAGATTGAAAGTTCAACAGGTGAAAGTATTGTAGAAATAGTAGATGTTGAGGGCAGCCCACATCTTCCAGATTTGCAGATTAAGGAAGACAGTCCACAACTTTCACATTTGCTGATAGAAGGAATTTGCAGCAGCCATGAGAAACTAGATTTGCAGAGACTATCCATTTTCAAAGTGGGACAACAGGAAGTAGAGTTTTCTTCATATGATGAATTATGTGAAGATTCAATTGAAAGTGAGTGTTTTGATGAAGATATAGATGGATTTTTTCCTCTTTCTTATTCTCGAGAAGAAAGATTTCAAGGTAATATTGATGATTATACCAATGATTGGAAAGATACATTATACCTTGTATCCGATGCATTTGATATCTCTAATTTGAAAGAAGAATTAGTTGTAAAAGAAGATTTGTCTTCTTTATTTCAAGAAGTTTCCCATGATGTATTTTCACCTGAGATTAAAAAAGAAGATCAGCAGGTTGCTCATTTTTCTAAACAAGACCAAGAAGCTTTGAGCTCACCCATATTTGATGAATACTCTCATGAAGAAGAGCAGATCCCTTTTGTTGATTTGAGGAACAATCATCCAGTATATGACAACTATGAATTAAATTTTGATGAAGATTTGGAGGAGTGTCAAAATCATACTGCACAACTTATTTCTTCATTTGATGGAGAACAGTATTGTGTGGAAAATAACTATCCTGAGTCCACATAAGATATTGAACAGTCGTTTCCACAAATTAGTAAACCTGCATGCACTGTGCTTGAACCCGGATCTATAGATAACAACAAAAAATCTATCATGAGCAGAGAAATCAGTTTGCAGCCTTATTCAGATTTGCAGACAGCTAAAGGTGATGGATATTCTTAGGAAGAGGATATGCAGAGATTTTATGATCTTTAGCTGAAACAACAGCAAGAGGTATTTGTTGTTAGTTTTATAGATCCATTTGCTCCTTATCTGGAATCTTTGAACAGCTTGGATGTTAGAGCACTTTTCTCAAAAGAAGGTCGGTTGTTCTTTTCCTTTGAATTTCATATCAACATTCTTTGGTTTCCTGCATTCTTCGTTTTCGGATCAAAAAAATCAGCTAGTCAGCTCTTTGTATGGCTTCACTAGAAATCTGATTACACTTGATACAATGACGTGCAGCTAATTAGATTAGGGTTTAAATAAGCTTATTGTATGAGCATTTGGTTCCGAGTTTGTTTCACCTTGCAGCAGTCATTTTTTTTCAATAATGTATGTTCCAGGTTTGAATAAAGATTGCAGAGGTCTGACTCCATAGCCCAATGGACTAGACACTGGAAAATTGTGAATGTTTACAGACCAGATTGCAAGTCTTTTCAGGTATCTTCTCAATACAAGTGTAATCTCCTTGGAAAGCCTGTTGTTACTGCTACTCAAATGTTAGAATCCATGATTAACTCTCCTCGCCCTACCCCTGCTGAAGCTATGGATGTGGCTAATGTTGTTCTCGATGGGACTAATTGTGTTATCCTTAGTGGTGAAAGTGCGGCAGGGGCATATCCCGAGTCAGCAGTGAAGATCATGGCTCACATATGTATAGAAGCGAAATTTTCCCTTGATTATGGAGCTATCTTTAAAGAATTAATAAGATCTACTCCCTTACCTATGAGCCCCCTAGAGAGTCTTGCATCTTCTACTGTTCAAACTGCAAACAAAGCAAAGGCAACACTCATTGTAGTTCTAACTCGTGGTGGCACCACTGCTAAATTGGTAGCGAAGTATAGACCATCGGTACCTATTCTCTCTGTTGTGGTTCCTATCCTGACAATAGATTCATTTGATTGGAAATTTAGTGATGAAACTCCTGCCAGGCATAGTCTTATATATAGAGGATTGATCCCACTTCTGGCAGAAGGATCAGCAAAGGAAACTGATTCTGAATCTACTGAAGTGATTTTGGATGCTACTCTTAAAACAACAATAGCAAAAGGTTTATGTAGAAGGGTTGGAAGATGTATGGATTAATGGCATCCTGTTTGGTGTACCAAATCATTTCCAATGTTGTGCGGTTGTACAGAACAAGATCCTCTGTCGATGACAGTCTAATGGGTCATGAGAAAATTCTTGCACCACAATGTCAAAAAACTCTCCTACAATATTATCATTTAAATCCATTTAAACAAACTGAGAAAAGAAATTATCTACCCGTGAGAAAGAAGTCAGAGGAGCGACTCATCTGAAAGCTATTAACAGAGGATTTTCATAGAAAGAATTCCTTTTCTCCCTAGTCATAGAGTTTGGTCGCAGATTGATATAGAAACTATAAGTTATAGGTTATAAATGAACATGCAAGGAGCCGGAACTTCCACCATTCGACTACATGCCACGACTTTATAGAGGCCCCTCTATCTTTTATTATTACCAGAATATGACCGCTCGACCCATGAAATATGCTTTAGATGTGGAGAATCCTCTCCTAGTATCCCGCAGTTGTTGTTGTTGCTTCGGCGTTTGGATTTCCCCGTGACAAAGAGAGATGGCTGATCACAGGAGCAATAACTCTGATACCAGTTCTTGGATGATAAGAGCCTACACTCTCGTTCTTCTCATGGATTTTATCACACGTAGCAAGGAGTCCTGTGAACAGACAAAGGACACGTGTCTGCACTATGCATTAACCTGAGATAATCTGCAGACCGTTTTTCAGCTCCGTTACACCGTTGAAATATTTCCAGATTAGATACAAGTGCAGGTCCACATCCCTAATGTGCAGTTTGACATTATTCCATTATCATCTGATCAGAGTCGAAGAGATCTGTGATTTTAACTCATAGGTTTGGTCGCAGTGAGGTCAACTGCTAGATCTAGTTTAAAGTGTAAGGTCATATGAGCAATGCATCCTATGTGATCTTCAATGCACGCCAAGACATTATCGTTTTTGATACAGAAGTACATGGGTGAATTGTTTGGGTTTGTGCAAACCACAAGACAACATTTTGGGCACCCGATACACAAAGATCTTAGTCAAATAACCATTTTCAGATCAGTGTAAAGCTTTGCATCAGACTGATATTCATTGTGTACCTATCTATTTAACAGTCATTCATTCAGGTCTTGTGTTTTCGAGGATACTCAAGAATTCATTTGGTGCTTTGCGGAGATGATTTACAAAGTAGATGATGATCATGACTTTTTGCTTAAGGTAGTTTCGATTGGAAATTCTGGTGTGGGTAAGTCCAGACTGCTCTCTAGATTCACTAGAAATAAATCCAGTTTGGAAACCAAATCTACCATTGTTGCGGAGTTTGCAATAAGGAGCATCTCTTTCTACCTTTTCTTATTTTGACAATGATGGAAGCATAAAAATTACTCTGGATGAGCTTCAGCGAATCTACCAGGAATTTGGTATTGTTGAGCTTGAGGAAATGATCAAAGAAGATTGATTAAGAAATTCCCATATGCCCTAGCAAGAAGATCCTTCTTGCGCTGCTATCAATATCCTGCCATAGATAACAACAGTTCTTCATTTGGATTCCCTTTGTATGCTCTGCAACTGTGGTGTCATTACTTAAGTTATTTTGATATCTCTAATTTGTTTTTTCCTCGCTTGCTTAGCATATCAATTCTTGAATCAAGCATTGCAGGTCACCTGAGGTTCAAACATCAAGTGTCGACAACACTTTATCGAGCATCTGTTGAAGAATATAACACTCTATATAGGATCATTGCTTCTCTGCATTATTTTCTTCTCAAATATAAAAAAAAACTTTCACCAACACAGAGGGCAGAATTATAACCAGTTAGTTGATGAAAGGCAGAGCTTTCACCAGTTAATTAGAAAATCTTAAGGTGGAATAGCTAGTGAAACCTGAGACTGGCCACTGAAGGTGTATTTTTGCCCAGATCAAAGTTTTTCTCAACCAAACATCCTGAAAATAGTTTCTAAAGATGCATATTGAATTTACACATCAAATTCAAGATCCGGATTTGATAAAAAGGATGTTTGAAGAGGTGCCAAAGTCAGATTAGACACCTATTTTTGGGGCATAGAATTAGTTGCTTTTTCCAAATATAGAAAATTCGATTCTATCATGATCAAAGCACATATACAAGCCTTGGAAGGCTATATGCACACATCAGAGGATCTAAAAATGCTTTGTATCTGAAGCTGCTGCTGTATCGATACACGATCCCGAAAAGGTTATAGAGACATGGTTGCAACTAGTGACAAATCATTTGCCCATGTTGTTTGGCCCTCTGTTTACATGGTCATGGCTTACATGGATCAGTTTGACCAAGACAAAGATGGAATGATAGAAAACGAAGGTTTCCCAGATCAAACATATGATGCATGGCCTATTTCAAGTGTTAGTGCTTATTCTGACAGATTATGGGTGGCAATCCTTCAGGCAGCTATTGTCATGGCAGATGAAGTTGGTGATAAATCTCTGGAGAACATTTTCGAGCTAAATTTCAGAAGGAAAAAACTGTGTATGAGAAGTTGTGGAATGGCTCATACTTCAACTATGATAGCAGTAATAGTAGTTTAAAATTTCCAGTTGGGCATTTGGTTAGAAATTCCACATTTCTAGGATATATCTGGTACATGATATCTTTGAGTCTTGAAAGAAGCAAATTGAAGATAAATTTAAATCCTTAATATTCTTGTGATTCGTTCAAGATTAAGGGAAGAATATGCATATTTTGATTTACCAAAAGACAAGTGGCAACAACTCCGAAGACAAGTGGCAAAGTTTTCAGAAATAGAATTTTAAGGGATCTTGTAAATAGCCAAAGACATAAATGAAGGTTATAAACATTGCTGGGAATGAAAAGGCTAAATGAATCCATGGCCCAATACTAAAGGCACAAGGTCTGCCCGGTTCTTGGATACCTCACAGGGAGGTATCCATCCTAGTTGGAGCCAGATGTTAGCGATAAAAAATGCACTGGCATTTTTTAAAGAACGATGCCTAATATTGTAGGGAAAATTTGACTAGCTTCCGAAGCTCCAAATTCATATTTGAAAGCACCTTTGGAAAGCTTAGGATTTTTATATGTCAATTGACTATTCAAGAATGTAAAACGAACTTTCCATGACTGAGAAATTCGATTTTTAAAAAATCTGTGCTTTCAGCAGCTAACCCGTCTTGAATTTTGCTAGATAGCTGGTGAAAGCGTCGCCTTTCACCAGCTAAGGAGTAGATTTTTGGGTAAATTAGCTGGTGAAAGCCTGTCACGGCCAGAATAGCCAAATTTTTGCCCAGATCATAAATTTTTCAGTGAGAATGAATTGAAACCTCTTCTAAGGCTCTATTAATGAATTATCAAATCTATCTAATCAGCCACTTTTGGAAAATGAAGAGAAGAAAAGGTGTACAAATGTCATTTACCATCTTTAAAAGAGGCAGAATTTCAGGGTTTTGGGAGCCACATCACATAATTCAAATTTCATTATCAGATTATCAAACCAGAGAGCCTTGGGAGGCTGAGCTACACATCATCAGATTTCAACCACATTTTGAGGGCCAACAGATAAAGATTTACCTTATTTTGAGGATCTATTCCTATGCCTTTGTAAATACTGCTTGTTTACTATTTCTAGGAATTCAGATCCATAGTTTTAGGATCTGATAACTAAATTGTAAAGATATAAATCTACAGAAAGAAGACTAAGAAAGGGGGTCAATTTTGGAGACACTTTTTGGCTATGTAACTTGTCCATTATTTTTCTATATGAATGACAATTTTATTTGGTCATTATATATCAGTCTGTCCACATTTTCCACTATTCTATATTTAGTACTATTCAGCTCATTTGTTCAGAACTGTCATCTTCTGATATAACTCATGAATATGAATTAGATCTTCTTACATTCTTGTATGACCCTGCATATTTGTACTTGGTTATCTTGAATGTCATTCTTCATATCTTGATTATTTTTGCTGTAACTGATATCTAGTTTCTTGAAGCATTGGTTTATTTAGAGGCATGATATGTTATCTTCTTGCTTAGACATCCTTAGTTATCCCATTGATCCACACTTTGATTATTTATAATTTCTTAAGTTACCAAGCATTCTTAGCCTACAACCCTAAGGAGTTTCTTGGAGTGATAACACTACCAACTAAACTTATGAAAACAAGAAACTATCTCTTCTAATCTACGAAAGTAAGAAACTATCTTTAATCTATGAAACACTCAAATGTAATGATTGTGGTTGTGTGAATGCCTTCGGTGGTGATGAATGATATCTCGATGACACTTGACAACAAAGGACAATTCCAACGGTATAAACTCAACACTAATCTCAATGGAAAAATGAAGGGTATGGATTAAACAATCTAAGGAGAATTTAGCCATGACAAAGATAATGTTAAATACCCTGCATATTCATGTATGAACCATCAACAACATAACGAGGTTATTATTCCAATTCTACACTATGTAAGGAAACTAGATTCATTCATTAACTAAGAAATTAAATTGCACTTTAATTCTAAGAAAGGAAATTGGGTGAAACAAAACTATACTATGTCTATTTTAACCATTCAAACTATGATAAGAAAATGAATTAAAAACATAAATTAAACTATGATATAAAGTAAATTGACAATTACATTAACCAATAACTAAGTAAATGAAATCTATGTAAAACTAAGATAAGCAAACTATAAAAACTGGAAGTAAATCTACCCATCCATCAATTCTTGTCAGAGAAAACCCAAATTAAACTCTATGCTATTCTAATCAAAACTTTGTTTTAAACTTGACTATGAAATCATAAACAAAAGCATAATCTGATATCTAAACGTGCATGGGGTTAGTATAGAGAGAGACTTTCTAATTGCACACAGGGTTAGTATAGGGAGATAGAGATACTTGCAAGCCTTTTCTAATCTATAAAATCAACACATACTAACACATATCATCATCTAACCTACAAAAAGAAGTAAAACAATAAGCTACAGTAAACTAATTAATTAAATAAAAATATACATGTACAGGAAGATAAAAAGGCAATTTAAATTAGAAAATGCAAAATAGACATGAAGACAGTTACCAGACTGTTGGTGGGCCCCCCATCAAGTTGTGGTCACTCTCTAAAATCACACCACGAACTCGGCAAGACAAATTCACCATAAAAATCCAAAACACAGTTCTGGCATAATTCTGGCAATGTAAAAACTCAAAAACAGAGAAAAATGAATTTGTCTCTAATACAATGGCTCTTCTACTTGCTTAACAATCTAATGACCATCCTGGTAGTATTTATAGGTTTACAAACCAAGTGGTCTACCAGAGGAGGGTTGAACCACTTCTAAATTCGGCAAATTACAATAAATGATGCCCTAACTGACAAAAGAGAGTGAGCCAATAATCGCCTTCTTTGGAAAACTGAAACTGAGTTGTCTAGAGCTTAGTAGCTAGAGGGGCCAATGATAAACAAAACCCATGTGCCCGATTTATCCATCACTGGACGCCAATACCATAATCGCCAAATCACCTTGCGTTTTTTTACAATACGGAGTGCTGGAACGAGTTCCGGATCGAGTACCAGAACGAGTGCCGGATCAAGTGCCAGATCAAGTGTTGGAACTAGAAACATAGTTCATTTTTTCTCTGTAACACCAAAAAATGTGAATTAGCTCTTGGAAACCATAAAACATGATGAATTATACTTGATTCAATCATTAAGCATGAATTACATGTACCTTATGGCGATCATACCATTTTATCATGAAATTCTTCAAAAAGCTCCTTTAAAGTACGAAAAACACATATGTACATGTGGCAAAAGTGTATAATAATCGTCATGAAAGTGATCATATCTCAGGCCCAACAATGGGCCAAGTCTATTGGTCAGAGTCTCGAGGTTGAGATAGAACTCTAACCATGAAGTTGAATAGCTTAAGAGGACTGGCATTGCATAATCTACATAGGAGATAGAACGTCAGAGACCTGTTGTAAGGGGTTCAAAGGATCGTGACCATCCCCCTTCGAATTCGGGAGCGATCGCCACTGTAGGATCAAGAGAGATACAAGATTGTTGGATTGGAGGACAGGTGAACAAGGGTCATTCGATGAAAAGGAAGAAAGGGCTAAGGTCACAACCGTCAGATCCCATTGGAGAGTGAGATCAATGGACATGAGGTATTACGGGGAACCAAGTTGCATGGGAGATAATTTCCCAATGTGGTCCCGCAATCCAAAATACGGTTTCACCAAGGGGTTATGTGTCAGCATCAGGAGAATTACGGGGTGAAAGGCAGTAAGTGATGTGACATGTTAGGGCTCAAACATAAAATCTGTATAGATGAAGTATTTTGGGGCCATCCATCATCAAGGAGAGATAGGTGGCGCGAGATCCACAACTATGAAATTTTGTGGAAGAGGAGGAGGTGAAATAGTCGAAGTAGATCCTGAACGTCGATCACCAAGAGGTATGTGTCAGTAGATCAGTAAATTCAAAGTAAATATCAAGCATCGAATCAACTGAGGTGAATTTGGGCTGTCTGATCCAGAAGAGACATGGCACAGATCTATCAACTCTGGGTGGAGGCCCAAAGTAAGACTCAATCGTCGATACATAGGAGGAAACGCATCAACAGATAGTGTGATTCGGGTGAAATCACTCTAGGAAAGAGAAAGTGAGGAGAAGTTGAGAATTGAGATTTCTGAAGCCCAAAGAGCTGAACTGAATCTCAGTCATCTGATCCAAGAGGACACATGACATAAATCCATGCACTTTGGGGGGAAGCAAAGGTTGAAAGTTGAGATTTCTGAAATCTGAAGACCCGAAGAAATTGTAGCCATCAATCAATGGGAGACACGTGTCAGTAGATCATGAGCTTAAAATAAAAACATGTCAGAAAAAGTTGAGGTTTGAGTCTTCTGAAGTCCAAAGGCCCGAAGGAATGGCAGTTGTTGATCCTTGCAGTGGTAACTTCCAAAGTTCTGAATTTTGAGGGTAATATGGGTCGCCGATAAGGGAGACACATGGCAATAGATTGGCCAGTTCGGGAATTCAGAGTTTGGGAGAATTGGAAGTGTGATAGCATGGAAACTCTCGAAGTCCTGAAGCCTGAAGAGCTGAAGTGATGGGGCACGATGATGTCACCTAGAGGTGATGTGGATCCTAGAAATTCTGAAGTGATGTAGCTTGCAGATGTCACTTGGGATGACATGGACACATGGGATGTGTGCCACATGTCAGTAAGTTTTGAGCATATGGAGTATTGAAATGTCAGTTAGAACATGACACGTGTCACCCACCCAATTAGGCCACATGTCCTCTTCTAGTATTTCACCACATGGTGACAGATCATGTAGTCTAGAGACTGGGCACTCCAATGGGGAAAGATGTGATAGGTTGTGTTCGGTTGAAAACTCCCGAAGGCCTGAAGGCCAGAGTACATATCGACCATTGATTCCAGAAGACACACATCAAAGGATTGTCAACTTTAGGTGAAAGCACTCTAGGAGAAAGTGCAAGAGGAAGGTTTGAAGATTTTGAAGATCAAAGAGTGAAAGCGATTCATAGCCACTGATCTGTGGGAGGACACCCATCAACAGATCATGAACTCTAGATAAAATCATTCTGGGAGGATGCAAGCAAGGAAAGTTGAGACTCCTGAAGCATGGAGTCCCGAAGTGGATCTCGATCGTTGATCATGAAAGAGGAAGAGGACAGTTGATCCAGTCTTGGTTGAAAGTTTGGAGTCCTGAAGCTCTGGACAAGCACTTTTTCAACTAAGAACAGGGTCATGGCCATGGTCATATGCAAATTGAGGTGTGAGGGAAGGAGGGCTAAGGGATGAATTGGTTGTCTTTGACACAGAAAAGTTCTAAGGAAGGATTTATCCATGTTTTCTAGTCATGGTCACCTAGGAAGGTGGTTTGAAGGAAGCGCCTGCATAGGATGAAATTCTGTATCAGCCAAGGATAATAGGAGACTGTTATTTTTAGAGAATGGGGATATGATTTCCATGAACAACAAAAAAAAGAGACATGTATCATGGCTTGAAAATTTTGTTTATCATATGCATAATTCTAACAAAATGGTCACTTGCGCATTTTGTAGAATTAACGGGTTTAAACAAATCAACTTAGGATGCCTATTGAGGAAATTGAAGAAGGCGAGGGAGCCTCCAGTCATGACAAGGAGGCCGAAGGCTAGAATACCAGAGTTGGTAATGCAGAGACAGAGTCCAATGGATGCAAGGGAAAAAGGGAGAAATAAACGTTAATAGAAACGGTAAGAAGGCTAAAGATGGAAGTGCAGAGCTACAAAGAAGAAAATGAGAGTCTGATGAGAGAGAAAATTCATATAAATCATAAATACTCGAGTGTGCAGTGATTAAATGAGTTGCAGAGATAAATGAAGAAGGGATCCAACTCAATACACGAGGAAGAAGGAAGGTGCCATGAAAGAAGGGATGATAATGGAAGAGCTGGTTATTCCAGAAGTGCTAGCAGAGCTCATGGACACCACTCACCTTCTTACTCAAAAATAAAGTTTTATGCATCGGAAGATCTCGTAAGTAGTCTAGAGGTATCTCCTATCTGACACCAAAGAAGGAAACAAGAGGTATATAGTTTGCAAGGAGATTTGAGGAAGCTCAAGCCACCTTCCTTATAGGGTGAAAGAGAAAGGGAAGATTATGCCGAAGCATCTTTGCTTGGGCTCAGGAGATATTTTTAGTTGCATAACTATTTGTCCAACTTGGAAGTGAAGATGGCCACCTACCATTTACATGAGAAAGATGTAATGTGGTGGGACCAACTGAAGCAAGTGGAACATGTTAATGAAAGTAGGATCACTTGGAAGCAGTTCAATAAGTAATTCCAGCAGGAGTACCTCTCTGAGCATTTCTATGACAAGAAAATGCAAGAGTTCTTTGAACTCTGTCTGGGAAGCATGACTATGACAGAATATGAGAATGATTTCTTGGGATTGTTAAAGTATGTTAGGTTCATTGGTGATGAGAAAGTGAAAATACAGAGATTTATGAGTATATTGCCATCATTTTATAAGGAAAAGATCAAGTATGATGAGTCCAAGACCTTGACTGAGCCCATCAGGAAAGCTAAATACCTATATGATCAAGGCTAAGGAAGAGAATCTCTACAAAAATCTTGGAACGACAAGAAAAATGTGAAGTCTAATCAGAGGAGGAAATGATTCAAACCTCCCTTCAATAGGAATGAGCCTAATAGAAATCATCAAGATCAGTATGCTAAGGGAGATTCCAAGAAAGACGATTCCTTGGGAAAAAGGGGAAGACCACCAATCCAATGTTGGGGATGTAAGGAAGATCACCTGTACAAGGATTTACCACATAGAAAATATAGAGTGAAGATTGTTCACAACATCCAAGGGGCTACAACAGTCGAAGATATGGGAATAATCTATGTAGCTTTAAATGATCGACAAGTAGAGTACCAATCCAATATGATCGAGGTGGAAGGTAAGATCGTAAATCAACCTGTTTCTATTTTGATTGATTCAGGAGAAAGTCATTGTTACATTGATCCTAAGATAGTGGATAGATTACATTTGGAGAAAAGTAAACTTGGAAAAGAAATTTTGGTTCAGTTAGCCCCTGGAACCAAAAGAAGAATCCATGATATGGTAAGAAGTTGTTCCATAAGTATTAATGGCATGAATACTAGTATTGATCTAAATATCATACCATTGGGGTGTTATGATATTCCGATTGGAATGGATTGGTTGGACAAGCATCATGCTATCGTATATTTTCATAACAAGACATTTACATGTCTTGATGGAAATGGAAAACAAAGTACTGTGAAAGGAGTTCCAAGACCCATCTCTATAAGGGAGATTTCAGCCTTACAACTAAAAAGATGTTTTAGGAAAGGATTTCAATTGTATGCAGCTCATGTGGAAGAGACAGATAATACAAAGGAGCCAAGCCTCAAATATTTCTTGGTACTACAGGAATTTGAAGATGTATTCGAAGAAATACCCAGATTTCCACGAAGAAGGGAGATATATTTCTCAATTGATTTAGTGCCAAGAGCTGCCCCGGTGTCAAAAACACCTTACAGAATGAGCACACTAGAGTTAAAAGAATTACAAATGTAGTTGGAGGAATTGTTGAAGAAAGGGTACATACGTCCAATGTTTCACCTTGGGGAGAACCAATAATTTTTGTCAAAAATAAGGATGGAGCCTTCAGGCCGTGTATTGAGTTCTGATAGCTGAACAAGTACACTATAAAGAACAAATATCCTCTACCCTGAATTGATGACCTCTTTTATCAGCTAAGAGGAGAAAATATATTTTCAAAAATTGACCTGAGGGAAGGATACCATCAGGTAAGAATCAAGGAAGAAGATATCCATAAGGCATCCTATGAATTTGTAGTGGTGCCATTTGGATTGGCCAATGCACCAACTATATTCATGTTCTTAATGAATGGAATATTCATAAATTATTTGGATAAGTTTGTCATAGTGTTCCTGGATGACATACTTATTTATTCTAAGTCTGAAGAGGAGCATGAACATCACTTAAGAATGGTATTGTAAGTACTGAGAGAACATCAGTTGTGTTCCAAGTTGAGTAAGTGTTCTTTTTATCAAAAGAAGATCCATTACTTGGGACACATTATTTTAGAGTAGGGCATAGCAATAGATCCAAAGAAGATCGAATCCATTAGGGGATGTCCAACACCCATAAATGTGTCAGATGTCCGATATTTTATGGAATTGACTGGCTACTATAGAAGGTTCATAGTAGGGTTCTCTAAGATTGCGCATCCCATCACTTCTTTGCAAAAGAAGGGAACTAAATTTGAATGGACACTCAAGTTTGAAAATAATTTTAATCTATTGAAGGAATTACTTCCTAGTGCACCCGTGTTAAAGATTGTTGACCCAAAGGAAAGTTTTGTGGTATGTATAGACGCATGTAAGGAAGGACTTGTGGGATTCCTCATGCAAAATGGACATGTCATTAGATATGAGTCCATAAAGTTTAAGGAACATGAGAGGAACTATGCCACCCACGACTTGGAACTTGCTGCCATTGTTCATGCCTTGAGGATGTGGAGGCATTATCTCATGGGGAAGAAATTTGAATTAAGGACAGACCACAATGGCCTGAAGTATATTTTTGAACAACCGACCTTGAATTCCATGCAAACAAGATGGCTGAAATTTTTAAGTGAACATGACTTTGATATCAAGCATATCAAGGGAAAGGAGAATAAAGTTGTCAGTGCACTTAGTAGAAGAGTGCATATCATGCATGCTACTGCTATCAGTATGCATCGGTCAGAATTGAAGAGAATAATTTTAGATAGTCTTATTACAGACCAACATTACCTACAGGTAAAGGAAAACTTACATCAAGGAGATGTACAACAGAAAATAAAGAAGTATGAGATAAAGGAAGACGAATTACTCTGCATAAAAATAGAATCTATGTTTCTAGTTCCAGAGAGTTGAGGAATTTGGTACTGAAGGAAATGCATGATGTTCCTTATGCTAGACATTCTAATTACCAAAAAACAATTACAACAGTAAGAAGCCAGTTCTTTTGGCTAGGAATGAAGAAGGATGTTGTTGATTACATTGTTCGATGTATGGAATGTCAGAAGGTGAAGGCTGAGCATAGGCACCCAATAGGTTTGATGTAGCCATTTCCAATCCCAGAGAAGAAATGGGAAGTGATCACCATGGATTTCATCACATGATTACCCAGAACGAATAAGAAACATGATTCAATCATGGTGGTGGTTGATAAATTAACAAAGGATGCTCATTTTGTTTCTATGAAGACAACGCATACAACAGTTAATATTGCAGAAAGTTTCATAAAGGAAATTGCTAGGTTTCATGGGATACATAGGAAAATTGTCTCGGACAGAGATATGAAGTTTACCTCCAATTTCTGGAGGGGATTGTTTAAAGGATTTGGCACAAATCTAAACTTTATCACAACATACCATCCCCATATAGATGGACAAACAAAGAGGGTCAATCAAATAATTGAAGACATGATGAGAATGTATGTGATGGATAAGCCATCAAAGTGGGAAGATTACTTACACTTGGTTAAGTTTTCATATAATAATGGGTATCAAGATTCATTGAGAATGAGCCCATTTGAAGCCTTTTACGGTAGGAAATGCAATACTCCAATAAGTTGGGACAACCCAGCAGATAGAGTAGTACTTGGGCTAGGGTTGCTCAAGGACATGGAAGACCAGGTGGTTAAGATCAAGTAGAATTTAAAGGCATCTTAGGATAGACATAAATTTTATGCAGACAAGAACAAGACAACTAAACAATTTAAAGTAGGGGAGGATGTAATTTTGAAAGTGAAGCCCAAGAAAAGCTCCTTGAAATTGGGTAGTTGTACAAAGCTCGCAACTAGATTCTATGGTCCATTTGAAATATTGGACATAATAGGGCCAGTTGCATACATGCTTGCATTTCCTGCTTCCATGAATGTGCATAATGTATTTCATGTCTCTTTACTAAAGAAATGTGTACATGATCCTAACCATGTTATTGATTGCCATCTTATTCAGGTAGAGACGGGGGGAGATTTTCAGGTTCAACCAGTGTGGGTATTGGATAGAAAAGTCAAAATGCTCCGGAATCGAGTTATAGAGCTGGTAAAAGTTTAGTGGACTTGCTACGGTCCTGAAGATGCTACCTGGGAGCATGAAGATGTCATGCGGGCAGAGTACCTGCAAATTTTTGAATGAATTTGATATTTTGATATCTATTTTGTATATGCAGTGAGGACTGTGCCAAAATAAGGGGGAGGGGATGTAACACCCCAGGTTTTGAACCCCCATTTTAAATAATGTATTGTTACAATGCTGAGAGGCCAGAGTGCACAAACAGTTATTAAAAGGCTAGTGTGCCTAAGACATGTAATGTTTTTTTTATCATTATTAATAATAAATACATGGTTGGCTGCTAGATGGACAATGAATAGAGTTATAGGGGGCTATGATTCCACAAGAGAGGGGGCTTGAGGGGATAAGTGTTTATTCTTACTCTAATTACCCTTTTTGTCTAAGGGTATCGGTTACATGAGCTTCTTGGGGAAGGCCAGGAGGTTCTTGATTCCCCACGGGAGATACTTAAACCTATCCTTGGTCTGATAGTGGGGTTTGTCATTAGTCATGGGGCATTGGCCGATGGTCATTGGTCATTGGCTCATCTACTCCTTCCCTTCTGCATTTCGTACCATTATTTCCCTCACACCTTTCCATGCACTCACTTACCCATCCATTGATCCATCCTCACATGCGTCTAAACTTGTTAAAGGGAAAGGAACTACTGAGAATTAGCCATAGGATAGTTGGTTGTAGTGGTCACTAGTGAAATCCAACCATGAATTGGGGCCTGCATGTCTGATATGTGTTGCCTTAAGCCCTATTTTTCTTACAACTGCAAATCTTGAGAGTTCCATCATTGAGATTCTGGACCAGCTATGTTGGAGGCCCCAAAATAAAGGAGAAGGACTTCCTGAGGGACTGTGTGGAAAAGAAGGGTGTAGGTCCATTCTCTTGGGTGGTACACGCTAGGTAGAAGAGAGATGGGTACTTAGATTGTTATGGGTGTTGGGAAACTTGTGAGAGCTTGAGAGATGACTAGTTTGGGAACCCAAGTACACTTTGGAACCATCCTTGTGGATTCATAGCCATGGCTCAGGGGTAATACTACTGTTGAGATTTTGAGTAGTGGTGTCTACGGTTGGGTGGAACTTCCTTGGTCTATAGCCAGTTGGTGTCACCTTTTTATAAATATAAGTGCTCTCTATTGTGTTGTTATTATCTGTGTATGAATGTATTCTGCTGTGTATTTTAATTATCGTTTAACTAAATCTTAGATTATGCATGCTTGTTGGATATTGATGTGCATTTCACTAAATCTTGTATCTTATGTGTTCTTATTAATGAAATAAAGTAAGGGTAAGAATACGAAGTCCAAGGGTGGGATTGAAGGTAGAATGCCCCAGCCTGTGGGTGGATGGGTATGTTACATATCTTGTGCATTGAAAAATGTTGGAGGTATATACTTTTCCATTTCACACATTAGACGAGGAATTTCTCTCTTCAAATACTTTATATCATCTTCATGGATTTATTTCAATCACAACCATCTACATGAGATCATGACACAAGAAAATAACATGTTTCAACATAACATAATATAATATATTATATTACAAGTAAAACACGTGTCATTAAGTACAACAATAATTTGAAAGAACATTTTGCATATAAATCACAATTACTTACCTCATGTATTTTTCAAGATCATATATAACTTGTTTGACGTTGTTGTCAAATTCATTTGGGAGAGATAGCGATAGAACATACTGTAACAAAAAAATGAATCATTATTTGTAATTTTGACCAAAGTAGACAAAACAAAATAAAAATAAAAAAAAGATGTATAAGGACAATATATATAAATATTTATACCAAAATTATTACCTTAATGAAGGTATGCCAATTATGTGTTTTTACCCCACCAAATTCACCTTTCTTTGTTAAGGTATTATTTATGTTTGAAGCAAAACCCGTGGGAAATTTAATTCTTTGAATGACCTCTTTTACATCATTGCTTTGTTGCTCTGTTAATAACCATGGAAGGTTATTTTGGTCTAGTACTACTCCATCTGATCTATTTGAATATCAGATCTCACTTCGCATTGCATGATTGGCTTCCTTAATGTCAGTACAATTTTTGACAATTTTTTCTTTGTCGCTCCTACCATCTATGATTCGCCATAATGTTTTTGTCACATTCTTCCTGATATGCATTGTATCAAACAAATGAGCTATTTTTATCTCCTCATAGTAGGGAAGCCTCATGAATTGAGCGGGATAACATTTCATTCCTTGTGGAAGCCCATTATTAGTACCTTCATGATGATGGTGGCCTTCATGAAGCATAAAAGAAATCACAAAAATAATTATCAAATATGGTAAAATAAATTCAATGATTAAAATAATCATTCAAAACATTACATGATCTATTATACATAAAGAAATTGAGTACCTTGATGATTTCTATTATATTCCAACCTCTATAGGTGAGGTGTCATTCTTCATGGTTTTAAACCGGTCTCTTCTTTCCCATTGAAAAAATGTTTTTCAGTAGTACGATACCTATGGTTCTTACGGAGAAGGTGCCTATACTCATCAAACACCACCTTTCCTAAACCTTTTGAATGATGATACTTCATCTTAGGGCCACAAACTGGACATGCAAATTTACCCTTTGTTTGCAGACCTGCAACAAATGGATTAATGTCAATTATACGATGAGATTATTTAAAAATTAAACATGCACCATGATAACATTAAAGAATTATATAGTATTAAACAACAATATTAGAATTCTACATACCACAAAAATTTGTTAGTCCAGGGGCATCATGAATTTTCCATAAAAGTATTCCACGGAATTTAAATTTCTTCTACTCGATTGGTTTACATATGTCATACATTGTGATGCCATCCTATAACTTTAGTAGCTCATCGATAATAGGCTCAATATATACATTCATATATTTAACCTGGTACTTACCTAATTTTTTGAAATTACACATAATTACTATAGGAATGATATCATGTAATATATATAAGTAAATAAATAAACAAAAGATATTATGCAAAAATTGAAACAAATGAAAATGTTACATTCAAAAAATTAATGTAAACAAATACCTGGAACAATCATTGTCAACATTATGTGCTCCCTCTTTATTAACATCCAAGGAGGAATGTTATTGTTGATAACAAAACTAGGCCACACTAAGTAAATATACCTAAGCTCTCTGAATGGATTAACACCATCAGCTGCCAATGAAAGCCTAACATTACAAGGTTCATCTTTGAAATCTACCCATTTTCCCTCAATTTTCCTAAATGTAGAACCATCGACAGACATTCGAAGAACACCATATCCACTTCTATTACGTGCATGGTAATCCATAAATTGTGCTATGCTTTCACACATGAACAATTGCTGCAAACGTGGAATTATGGGAATATGATGAAGAACCTTTCGAGGAACCCTTTTTGTTACTTTATTGGTTCGATATCTACTGATAATACATTGCAGACATTTTGTTTTCGAAGCATGTTGTCCATAATATATAATATGGTCATTAGGACATGCATCTATAGTTTGATAATCCATTCCAATGTCTTTCATAATGGCATGCAAACCTCGATATGTACGAGGTAAAATATTTGACGATGGTAACAAAAA